>CM065391.1:1680000-1915000 GCA_033060915.1 Euryodendron excelsum | reverse complement strand
AGGTCGGTCATCCTTTTTAACCACAATGGCTTTAGATATCAAATCAGCAATCCCCTGGGGCACTTCTAATAGTGTTCCCGATCTTTGAATGCCATTCTAGTCAATTCTAGGATAATTTCGGTGGACCTCGGTCAAAATGACCATTTTGTCCCTGGCAGACCAATCATCTTTTTCAACCATACGGGCTTTAGGTATCAAATCGACAACTCCTAGAACATTCCTGAGTGCCCCTATCTCTTTTCCAGTTGGGCCCCATAGTCCGACAACTTTTCAAATCGAACCGAAGCCACTTATAGTGGAGCCAGGCCAAAAAATGGCTAGGAGCCACTAAGAGTGGCGCCTAAATTTTGTCTTGCATCCCAAGCTCGAATCAAATTCACGGAGATCACTTCCATACAGGGTTGGCAACACTCGTAGTGGCGCCACCTCCTCTATTTTTTCCTATAAATACAGTGTACCTCCAGCGTATTTCAGGTCCACAAAATTGTAGCAAAGCTCTGCCAAACGCTCGATAGCCTCTGAAATTTCTCAAAACCTTAATCTCTCTAAGGGTTTGAGCCTCCCTAGCCCTATACACTGAAACCTTAGCTTATACACCTCTAACCCTTGCCTCTAAGCTCCGTTGAATGTCACTTCTAGCCCCTTTGAAACTCTTGAAGCCCTCTCAAGATCAAGATGAAGTCTCCATAAAAGCTTGAAGAAGATTTAAAGACAAGGTAAGGTTTTTATTTACATATTGTAATCCCCCACTTATTCTCTTCTCCCTCGTCGTCCACTTGGGCTATTCTCTATTTTAATCCCCATCTTCTACCTCCTTTTCTCACATGCTTGAAATAAGAGGACTATGGGTCCATGCCTAGGAAAAGCCTTAGGGAGGTTACCGGTTAGGGATCTTCCTATAGTCTTCCTTGCGATGGTGTGGTCTCAAGCCCTCTTGGTTATGTGATGAAACCTTAAACCTTGTCCTTGCATTGTTATGATCATCATGTCATTGCATTGTTTGCAATACTATTATTTTTGAATTCACAATCAAAAGGTGATTCTAACCTTTTTGTGGTTAGGGTTTCTCTAGGAAAGTGACATATTTAAATTGACCACCGAGGTCCATATTAGGGTTCAAAACCTTAACTTGTTTGCCAACTCACCATCTTGGGGTGTTCTTAACCTTTTCATGATTAGGATTTTCCCAAGAGAAGTAGCATATTCAATGAAACTCTCAAAGTCCATATTAGGGGTTCAAGCCCTAAAACACCTCTTTCAATACCTAGTTTTTAAACCTTTCGAAATTTTATGTTTGAAGGTTTTTCCAAAAATTAGTTCAAGAGTTATTTTCTTGAAACTCTAGAAATTCATACCGTAGGAAACCCTAGGTTTGTCCTATAACCTTCATTCTTGCATCCTTGCATTCATTGTATCAAAATGGTTTTCATAATTCTTGTTACATTATGTTTTTTTATTTAAATTGCATAACTCCTACGAGTTATTTTCAAAAAGGTGTTATATCAAATCACAAGTTCCCTTACATGAAAATTACAAAATCTTTAACATGAAATCATAAGATTTTTCAAATCCAATCTTACTATTCTCAATTTCAAATCAAATCAAATTTTTTATTTTTGGAATTAAATTAAATCTTCTATTTTCAGAAACAAATCATCTTCTATTTTTAGAAACAAATCAAATCTTCTATTTTGGGAATCAAATCAAAATTTTTATTTTTGGAAACAAATCAAATCCTTCCTTTTTTGGAAAAAAAATCAAACCTTTCCCTTTTTGGAAAAAAAATCAAATCTTTCCATTTTGGAAAAAAAATCAATCTTTCCATTTTGGAAATAAAATCAAATTTTTTTAAACTTCAAATAAAATATTTCCATTTTTACAATGAAATCATATCTTTTCCCACATAAAATCATAAAGATTTTCTTATAAAATCATAGATTTTCAATGGCATGCATGTAGCCATTATTCTAAACCATCTCCAAACCATTAGGGTTAACCCAAACCCTAAAGTATATTCCAAGACTACCTTCCCAAAACCCCAAGTTGCCTAAACCCTAGTTGGTCCAATCCTAGGTCAAACTAACCATAGGTTAACTAAACCTTAGTGGTCCAACCCTAGGTCAACCAAAGCTTAGTTGGTCAAACTTAGGTCAACTTAATCTTAATTGGTCCAACCCTAGGTCAACCTAACCCTAGGTTGCCTTAACCCTAGTTTTCCCAACCAAGGTTAAGTGACTTAAAGATTTTAACTCTGGGAACCTTTTTTTTTTTTTTTAAATCCGAACTCGAACCGAAAAATGTTTTCACAAGTTCTTTCAAACTTTTCTCAATCTAAAATGGTCAAACACTTACCATGTTTCAAAGAACTACTTTAAATAATTATTTCAAAAAACTCATGGCCTTGAGGTGATCTTAACCCTTCCATGGTTTAGGTTTCCTAAGGAAAGTGGCACATCAAATAAAACCCACATGGCTCATTTTAGGGTTCTTAAACCCTAAACATTTTTCAAAAATCTTTTTCAAAAAACTATTTTCAAACATTACATTCTTGAAACAACCCTAGGCCTTCTATGGTTACGGTTGTCCAAGATCAAATGAGACACTCAAACAGGGTTCCATAACCCTAAAGTCCAAAACCTGGAGGGAAGTGTCTAACCCATTTTCTAAAAATATTTTCCAAAAATCATAGCCTTAAAAGAGCTTAGTTTGCAATTAACTAATCTTTTAAAGGCAATGAAACATCAACATACCTTTTATAAGGTACATAAAACTATTTTCAAAAATCTTTTCAAAGTAAGTTCATAAGAGCTTTTCCAAATCCAAACCCCATTTTCAAGGATCCTTAATCAAGCTTCCAAAAACACTCAAACACTCCCCAAAGTCCCATTTCAAAGGCACCTTAAAAAACTCTCAAGTTCTATTTCAAAAACACTCCAACATCCAATCAAAACTCTCTTGAGTTATTTCCAAATTCCAAATCAAAAGCTCTCAAGTTCTCCTTTCCAAAACAAGACCCCAATGAATCTTCAAAACGTTTCAAACGCCCCAATGTGCCTATTTTCAATCGGACCTTGAGTCCGAACTACGACTGACCTCTCGCCAGACGAGATGCGTAGGCAATTATCATAGGTGCAGTTATAACCCCTTTTCAAACTCAAATGCCCCTTTTCAAAATCCAAACCCAAGTCTCTTTCAAACTATTTTTAAAATTGCATCATGCATCATTTATCTCAAAATTGATAACAAAATCCTTTTTTAAAATCTTTTTAAGTGTATATAAGCGAATAATTAGGAATTGGAGATTCAAGTGAGTGAGCTTAGGGTAAATGGACATGTAGGTACCGCAAAGGTGGGTTAAGGTGATGATCTTAGGATATCTTCCCTATACGTAACCAACCCTAGGATCATAGATTTCTGTTTCAAAGACCAAAATCGGAATCTTTTTTTAAAAGGGTTTAAAAAATTTTCAAAGGTTGCTAAACAACCCTATTTTCTAAAACACATCTCAAGAGGACATTTTCAAGCTGTTTCTAAAAAACCTAAGTTCGATCTTCAGATTACACTTAGTTTTGGATGACCTAACATACCTTTAACTATGTTAGGTGGTGACTCCAAATTTGTTTCAAAAAAGCCCTTAATTAAATCAATTTCAAGTTCAAACCCCGTCGCACTTGTCCTCTTAGAAGGGTGAGTTTTAATAGAAAGATTATCAGGTTTTGTCCAAGTCAAGACTCAGTCTCGGGGAGAAAACTGAGGTATGACAGCTAGCGACTTCGCTGGGGATACTTAGAGGGTTAGGCCATTGTCATGTCTCTTCACCCTTCACTCACCTAGAATCTCTAGTTATTTTGTTTAGTTTTTCCATTTTTTCAAAATCTTTCAAAATGTTTCACAATATGTCATCACTTGCATCTAAAGCAAACTCTTACTTGCATACACTTGCATTGCTTTATCATTCAATTTTATCCTACATTAGGTTTTTTTATAAATGTAGTAACTCTGTGCATTTCTTTTGTAGGTGGACCCTGGTTCACATTTTTGCTTTTGTATCTTATTAACTGCTATGTATGCATTAATGGACATGATGGATGGGAGTTGTTGGGCCCTTTCTTCCACTTTCAAAAAATCCATACACACTTGGCGCGTTCACTTACATTTGCATCTTTGCATAATTAGCTAGTTACTACCCTTCTAGTTAGAAATGGGAACAATATATTGGTTGTTAGTAGAGGCTGGTTGGTTTCTCATTTGATAGCATCTTGATAGTTTTCCAGTTTAAACCACCAACCAAAGATGGGGTTCACCCTTTCGAGGGTGGATGCCAGAGGCTTGAAGGTTTGAAAACCGAGCTTTTTAGGAAGTATTAGTAATCCCTAACCTCATGCTCATGTAGCAACCCATGTATAGCCAAACCTCTGCCGGATTTAAGACATATGCTTCAATTTCAAAACCAAGGAGGAAAAGGTGACCACTTTACTTTTCCTTACTTCTCATCCAAATAAACTACTTAATTCTTGTTGTTATACTGCCTGTGCATTTTCTATTGCTATGCAAACATGTTGTGCCCCTGCCTTCATTGTTATTATGTTGCTCATGTATCCATTATCCATCTTAAGACAAGAGTTCTAGAGTAACTCGAGTTATTGCATCTCATACATATAATCAACCCCTAGAGAGTGGCTCAAAGCCAGTCTCACTCATTCAAAGCCTACTTAAATTCCTAAGGGTACTAAGTGAATCTAAGGACTTATGGCATACATTGAGATCATCTCATAAAGAGGTCAATCCATTTCTACTCACGGTTATAGGGATGCTAAGAAGACAAGGGACAATCTAGACATAAGGTCTCTCACCGACCTCCATCAGAGAAGACGAATCCAAAGACTCAAGAGTAGTTTAGAATTTCAAATGTAAAAGTAGATAGGTGAAAGTCCTAAGGAAAATACTTCCCCTCCCCTTTAAATGTACTTTCAGCAATTCCATGTACAAGAGCAACTCTCTTTAATGAAACTATCATTTATACTTCTTGTAAATGAATGGATGTATGTATAAATGCATGATTATAGGCATAGGTATAGTATTGCATATAGGGGCAACCCCTATCTCCAAAAGTGAGCCAACATCATGCTTAGACCCCTCTCAGAGCAGGGGCATCATTAGGACTTGCATAGCATAAAACTCTTAAAGAAACAAGTGACTAACTTGTGAATTTTTCCTTTCTATAGGAAATTGAAAAGTACTAAGAAGAACAACATTGCTCCCAAAAAGGCTCAAGCACCGCATAGAGAACCCATCATCACCCGACAGAGGGCCTCTCAAATGGAAACCCCCTCTAACGAAGGCACACCTTGCAACACAGTGTCCCAAGAGGAGGTCAACAAGATGAGGGCTCAGATAGCCAAGATGTTTAAACTGATACAGTCCATGGCCTCTAAAGACCCTGCCTCAGCTCCTTCCTCATCTGTACCACCTCCTGCAGAAACAGAGATTGCCCCACCTAGGGTTGTGATTTGCTCTGATAATACTGGAAAGAATAAGGAAAGCCCTATGCTGGCGAACATTGAAGAAGAGGATGAAGAAAATGTACTACTATTACCCACCAAGAAAAAGATTTCCCCAAACCCATTCAGTCTGAAAATACTAGGGTTAGAGGAGTCACTACGTAACCTCCATGGGCATGATAGCTTTGGTCTAACTTCCTATGATGAACTCTATTTCTTCCTAGACCACCCACGACTGGCCAAGTTTAAAATGCCCAATTTTTAAAAATACAATGGCACTGGTGATCTCATAGCCCATCTGTGTCTCCATGCTGGGGTGCTCAGCGGTCCTGGGAATGACCCAAAGCTCCTCATGCAGTTGTTTCAGCAAATCCTGATGGGGTCGGCTCTGCAATGGTTTGCGCGCCTTGATCTGAGGAAGATTACAACTTGGGGGGACTTAGTCCTAGTATTCAAAACCCAATACCAACACAAAATTGATCTGACCATCGACTATTGGGCCCTCATGCTAATGACCAAGAGGGAAAACGAGAGCTTCAAGACATATGCCCTAAGATGGAGGGAGCCTGCAACACAAGTTAACCCCTCGCTGGAAGAGAAAGAATATGTGCAACTATTTGTACAAACCTTTTAGGGATTGTACTACAAAAAACTTTGCACAAGCATAGGGAAGAGCTTTTCAGATTTGATCATGCAAGGGGATATGATAGAGAACGGCCTAAAAACCAGAAGGAGCGCTAACCTCTATCCCAAAAATTAAGAAAGTTTTGTAAGCACAGCCAAGAAGATGGCCACAACAAAAGGAGTAAGCAAGAAACAAAGTGAAGTGTCGGTCATCCTGCCCATTCAGACTTAACAATACCGCCTGCAATATTAACCCTAGCCGCTACTTCCTGCTCCTACTACTAGCATGCCCATTGCTTCTATTATCCAAGTCCCTACTTCTGCCCCAATTAGGGCACACCCCAATTACAATTGGCAAGCCCAATGTAACCGCATCTTTACTACCTTGGCTTATACCCAAACAGAGGCATACCACGACCTCCTGAAAAGTAACTTGCTAAATTCTATAGTTGTACGCCCATTGCCAAGCCTTTTGCCACTTACTTTTAATACTGCCCTCACATGCGAGTACCATTCAAAGGGCAAGGCATGACACAAAAAGTTGGTTTTTCCTTAAGTACAAAATGCAGGATCTGATTGATAACAAGGTCATCAACACACAATCGATAAACCCTGCTCTTGCCCCCAATGTCACAACAAACCCTCTTTCAGACCACACCATCAACATAATCACGGAGGTGTAACCGACCCAGAGGGGATCATAGCCGCAAAGTACTGTAAAGATCAATTGGAAACTAATGATGAAAATGACTAGGAAGAAGAACTCCCACCATGCCCAATCTATTTTTACAATCCAAATGAAGTACCTGACTCATCTAATTGGCTTGTCGAAGGATCCTAACTTGTAGAAGGAGATCCCATGGAAGACATGATCTCTGACCGATGGGGAGATGAATTTCTGCACCCTGCACCCGCCATGGTTGGACCCATTCTACCAGAAAACCCTTGGCCCATAACTGAGTTTGACTATGAAGACATGAGTTGGGGCCCTAAGGAGCCAAAAGTACCAGCAACCCCATTCGAATGTGAGGAGGCGATCTCACCAACTTGTTTACTGAGCACGGCTAGAAAGAGACCAAGGAGGAAGCAAAGTAGAAAGAAGTCAATAAAGGGCAACTGCAAGTCCTAGGGGGTAGCCTGAGTACGACCAAAAAGGCTAGAGAAAGCAAAGGAAGAAATGAGATCAACAACAGTACCATCCTCACCAGCTCCCCAAAAGATCTATCAATCCGCCAGGCACTGTTTGATGATACACCTGGCGAATGGAGTACCAAGGAGGTTGGTATAGTCCCAAAACCCTATTAAGGGTTCTCAACCAAAGGCCCACAAGAAAAGGGATGTTTTTACAAAATTCATCCATTTTCTTTCTAACATTTGCCCTTTTTAAGGTGATGCTAAAATCTTGAAAAAAGCTTTATAGACTAATCAATTCCACTTGAAATGAAGAGAGGCCCTCAGTTCCTCTACCATACATTAAAAAATAACCCTTGCAAAGCCCACTTGATCTAGTCATATTCCCTTCAAAAAAATCGACCCAATAGTAGACACCTACACTAGGTTAAAGTGACACCATGAGTGTGTGATGATCTCCAAAGGACGCGCACAACAAATGAGGATCTTCAAGAGAGCACGTAATGAGTGAATGGTGATCTTCATAAAGATACAGTATTGACAATGTCTCCAGGGGTAAGAATAAGAATAGGTTTTTCAACCAAAAAAAAAAAAAAAATCACTTTTCCAAGCACAATGAGTAAGCACTTCCAAGAGAAGACAGTGTCCTCTGAGATAGCAATACAAGACAAAAGCAATCTTTCCAATAAAGAGAAAAACGACAAAAGATGCTTGCCAAAGGTGATCATGGTCTTCAAGAGCCTAGCAAAAGTAATAGGTTTGAGCCTTTATCCTCCCTTTTAAATACCCTATAGCCTCTCATTACGGTCTAAATGAAAGCCCTCTCGGATCAAGAAAAATTGCTTAGTCTGAATAAGCTTGAACAAAGAAACGATAACATCTAAAAAGAATGGCAAATACTAGGGCCAAATTCACTTCTTGCAATAGGTGATTCTGGTTCATACAACCTCTGCTAGAGATAAAGATTTGAGCTAAAGTACCCTTTCATTTCATACAAACCTTGAAACTAGCCTATGTTACAGTCCCAAAAGAAGCCACATCGGATTGAGAACCTAGCTATCTATCGCTATGCTAAGGCCAGCCAAGTTACAGCTCCAGCCATGTCAAGGAAGGTCGAGAGTTTGGTTACCAACCTGATAATCCCAAACATTGACCTAATGGAAGGTAGCATTAAGAGCACAACTGCCAAAGTCAAGAAGGTCAAACCATTTGGAATGGTGCAAAATGCTATCATACCCCAACCAAGATGGGACAAGTGCCAAAAGGGGCAGGATCTCGAAGGAAGGCATTCCATTTCAAAAGTGCAGGTCAGGGGCATCCATGAGAGCTTTTAGCTCAACCTATGTACACATTCATGGTATCTGCACGTGCATTTGTTGAAAATTTCAATATGAGCTTTGCATACACTTGACAAAGTCCCCTGCATAAACAAACATCATAAACACAACATGGGCACGTGTCATAATCATCATAATCACATGTGCAAACATCCATCACTGTCACCTATAAACATATCCATAACCTATACATACATCCTCTATACGAATATCCATGTACTCACCCATACATGCATAAACATCCATCCTGTGTAAAAGAGTACACAAGCTAAAATAAAAACATAAAAAGAGAGCATCTAACAAAGTCTGCTCCAAAAATGTCTAGGCTATAACTACAGAAGCTGAAAGGGAAAAGGAAGTCCATTAATGCCTGTCACAAGCTTGCATCATCATCTAGATCAAAATCTCTAAAGTACAACCCATGAGGAGGTGCCTGGTTACTAGAGGCCCCAACATCATATGGTTCCTAAATGCGAAATGAAGGGCAGTAACCTAGAATCAGGAAGGCAAAACATTTGAGGGAAATGTCAAAACCCACAGGTAACTAACAAGGAGAAAGAAAGGAAGCAATATGGGATATCAAATACATATTAAATAAGCCTCCATATGTGATAGCTAAGTTGTCAGGTTGACTACCTCTACCTAATATCAGTCCTGCATGGCCGCATACTCTTCTTGGAAAACAAACCACTGAGCTTGGCACCATAGGTTAACAACCTCCTGGCCCACAGCTACACCTCCTACTACTATCTCCAAGGAAGTGAAGGCCCCAACAGATCTCGTGTTGAAATGGGTAGTGTAGTTGACGTCTGCAGAAGTAGAGAAGCAGCACTCGGCTGAGGCACCAGAAGTGGTATATCAACTCCCTCCTGAGGTATCCCGTACATGTATTGAAGGGGATCTCCGGTGGCACAAAAATCCAGATGAAACTGGCACTAGTGTCTCTCTCCCAGATACGTCTCCCAAGACTCAGCACCAATAAAGGAGGCCCTCGACAAGGACAACAGAGCAAGATATCTCACAGCCTTATAATACGTGGAATCAACGAAAGGCCTCCATGTCATGTCGTCAGGCAACAAAAGCTCCAAATTTGTCCTAAACGAGATGAAATCAGTTACCTCCAACCTTTGCACTACCTGAGTACAAGCCCACCTCAAAGCCTGGGGTAAGCGTCACCCATCTCCACCTTTGGCCGACATATGGGTAAATACCCATAACTCCACCAAACCAAAAAGGGTCAGAAGCTGATGACACTGCCCTATCGTGCGGAGGTCTCACTCGCATCCCTTAGAGAAAGTAGGTAAAGGTGAAAGACCCCCAATCTAGGCTATGCAAAGAGTCTAAATCCGTCACTAGGCTCACCAAGCTAAAGGGGGCTCGCGACCTATTGTTGTTGCAAAAGTAGCTAAAAACTAGATACAGTACTAGTCGAAACCTCATGATATCCCTATGCACAGGTGAGGGCTTAGTAGAAAAGGTCGTTGAGCCCTAACAGATAAGAGTTATAGGAAATGATATACTGTCAAAAGCTAGCAAATCTAAGAGATCCTAAGCCTCTGCCACTGTAACTGGCCATAAAATAATCCTACGGCCTATAAAAGAGAGGCTAGTAATAATCGCCTTGTCCAGTAGAGTCGAGCCAAGCTCGAAGCCAACAAAATGAAAGATTCTAGTCTCCCCAAACCATCTCTCCACCAAAGCACTAACCAGCCTATGGTCCAAGCAGCTTGTCGGTAGTGGCTGAAATAATCTGAAGCCTATGTCCATGAGAAACTCTTGATAAGACTAGGCTGATCTCTGTATGGCTATCAAAGCAGCATAGATTGCCCCACAAAAGGTGGTATGGACATTGGGAGGCATTAGGTGTCAACATGAATAAACACTAGGATGGTAGGCCAAGTTTCCCAGTGGAGGAATATTGGGAATATCCAAGTCGCCTAAATCAAAGTCAGTACTCCTGGTCTTGACACTCACCCTCCCGTATCTCATCGTGGGGTCCTTGGGGCCCTAAACGTCCTCATCACACTTGGGCTCGATAGGAGGCACGCTCTCCATCTGGCTGCTACTAGAGCTCGCTCTACTAATTGACCGGTGACTGCCTCTCGTACGCGTGGAGCTACCATGATTGGCCTCCCTAGTATCTTGATCCATGTGAGGCCGTTTCTCAAGCCGGCGTTGTCATCTCCAGTCTAAGAAATGTATCACTAAGTAGATCTAAGAAAAAAAAGGAGAGCAAAAGAAAAATATATAAGAGAATGCGGAAAACAGAAGAGCAAAAAGAAAAAAGTTGAAGAAGAAAAAAAAGGAAGGAAAAAAAAAAAAGAGAAAAAGGAAGAGGTCCGAGTCTAATCTCCAGTCTCACCCTTCTACTTTCAAATCATTTTTTTTTAAAAAAAAAGGCCTAAAAGGTTTCAAATCAAAATTTTGGTTTTCCAACTTTCTCCCTCTAGAAAGTTCATTCAAATCAAATTCTTGATTTTCTAACTTTTTCCTCAAAAAGTTCATTCAAATCAAATTCAAGGTTTTCTAAACTTTTCTCCTTAAATTTTTTTTTTCAAATCCAATTCAGGCTTTCTAAACTTTTTTCTTCAAAAAGTTTCAACTCAAATCAAATTTCGATTTTTTATCTGTTTCCTTCAAAAAGTTTGTTTCAAATCATTCCTGGTTTTCTAAAACTTTTTCCTTCAAAAAGTTTAGTTTTAAGGTTTTTAGATCTTTTTCCTCAAAAAGTTCCATTTCAAAGCAATCCCCGGTTTGTTGAGTTTTCCCCTTCAAAAGTCCCATTTCAAAAACTTTAAGACCGCTCAAATGGAGCCTCGATCTTAAACTACGCTCCCACACACGTCGCTTATAAAAGGTTCTTCAACCAAAAACCCCAACATCAGAATTTAAAGATTTTTCCAAAAATTTCGGCGGAGTTCCATTCAAAAACGTCCTGAGCCCCAAAAGCAATAAGTCACTAAACCATCCACGACATCATACACACCAACCAAATACAATTCTATCATTCACAATTCATAAACTCCAATCAAACACAAAAAAAATCCCTCCAATCTCCCAATTTTTTAAATTTTCACGGCTTTTTCAACTTTCTGAAAATTCCAAAAAATTTGAAAAAATTCTCAAAAAGAACTGTGCAATTTTCTAAAAATATCCCACAATTTTTCTAGTGACAATGTAATGGCAAATCAACCAATTCTTCAAATTTTCTAATTTTTAAGTATTTTTCTAATTTTCAAAAAATAACAAAAAATTCAAAAGATTTCAAAAAATCGCAAAACTTTTCATGTTTATTCAAAATATTTTTCTAAGGCACACTGCACAAAAATTTGGCAAAAAAGGCAATACCCAAAGTTACAGGCACAAATTCTTAATTGCTGTAGGGACCTTTTTTTTACATAAACATGCATATTCATTAAAACACACTCAAACGATCACCAAAATGCAAAAAAAAATTCCCATAAACATGCTCAAAGCGGTTCAAAACATTGATTTTGACTATACATACGCATAAATCGGATAACTATGCAAAGAAATCAACACAAATAAAAAAAAAAAACTCACTCTTTGGGGTTCTCCTGCGAAATCTTCTTGTTTGGCGATGATCTGGCAACTGTGAACTTCTCCGACAACTCTCTCGCGTCCCCAAACCCTTTCCCAATAGTGCCCAAGCAAAATCCGTCGAAAAATTCCAGAGAGAAATCTCAAAAATCACCCAGATCCGTACAAGGAGTGCCAAAAGTCACGGCTATTGGGGTTTGAAAACCCCAGAACAAGCCGGTGCTTGGGCAAATTTTTGCCTTGCGCCATTGCTAGTGGCATCAAGGCCATTTTTTGGCCTCTTCACTAATTTTTCTTGCCAAATCTGGTTTCAAATGCACCCGAACCTCGAAGCTTCAAAACTCAAACTTTGGCTTTCAAAATTCATCAACTCCGATCTCTCCGATCCTCTCGCGGTTAACATGAGATCCTTACTTTATCTACGGCAAGCAAAAATAGAGAATGAGGGGCATCTATAAGCACCCTATTTTTATTGCTCGACAATCTTTTGCCCGACCGAACTCACATTCAAGTATCACAGCACATTCTAGCCCAGACCAACTTTCCAGGCTCTATTTCAGTCAACCAACCTCTTCCCAGGCCCGTTGGGCCCATTTGAAGCCAAATGACCAAAGTGCGTCTGAGGCATCATCTAGTCCAATTCAATTCGGCACGTTCATCGAGAAAGTACAGAATTTCTCATAATGATAAGTCCCTATTGGCACATCTCCAAGAAGATATAAAGTCTTCGAGAGGAAAAGTCCATTCCAAATCCAGACCAGTTAACACCAACACCTACTAGTCTGTTTCATTGAAAAATAACCATATCACCCCTGGGGCCCAACTCAGCAAGCTCTTTGAGAAGGTATTTAAGTCCTCAAAGCAGTAAGTCTACCGCTTCTAGGACTATCCTCAGACAGCCCAGCATATTCAGAATGCCATTTAAACAAATTCCGGACCAATTCCGATGACTCCCAATCAAAATGATCATTTTACCGGTAGGCTCTTGATTGCCCTCGTCAACCACACTAGTATAAGCACCCCATTTTTGTTTGCTCGGCAATCTCTGGCCTGATCAGACTCACATTCAAACCGACATAAACACATTCAAGCCTAGATCGGCTTTCTAGACTCAATTCAGTCAATCAATGGCTTCACGGCCCCATTAGGCCCAATAGAGGCAAAATGACCAAAATGCCCTTGAGGCATTGCTCGGTCCACTTCCAGTTGGCACGTCTTCTTAAAGATGATAAGTCCTTATTTCAACCTGATTTCCATTTCCAATTCCTATTCTAGTCCATGGCAATCAAACTCAATCTAGCTTGTCTTTCGAGAAAGTTAATCCTTGAGATGGTAAATCCATCTAGCACGACATGTTTCCCCAGAAAGCATGAAATACCTTGGAACGATAAGTCCCTTTACACCCGTTGACCGGAATGAGACCCAAGTTCCCAAGATGGTAGAACGGTTCACTTTTGGTGCTTGCTAAACTGCCAACGTATAATGTCCGCTATTCGGCACTTCAATCTAGAAAGTACCTAAGGCCCCGAAACGATAAGACCATCTAGCAGTTTCCCGAGATTAGGCAATCTCTAGAATGAATGCACACCGTCAGAGTGGTAGAAACATTCACAAACATCGTAACTGTCAGAGTGACAGAAACACTCGTAAACATGTCGACATTGAAAAATGCCAATAAACCCTTTATGTCATGGGACCAAACATGTCTCTTAGTCGTGGAACATTTACCAAAGGATGGGATACCTTTGGAAACCAACTCGTCACACACCGTCAAAGTGACATAAGCACTCAAAACCCAGGTCAACACCAATGTTTGCTAGCCCACTCTAGTGAAAAATGACCAAACTGTCCTTTGGGCCCTACTGGCTTGCTTCATGAGAAAGTACCTAAGTCCTCAGAGCGGTAAGTCCACCCGTTCATGATTGTACCAAAGACAATCCGACATGTTCAAGTGCCTTCTAGTCGATTTCAACTCAATTCTGAGACCATCCGGTTAAAATGACCATTTCACCTCTAAGCATTTGATTGCCTCCAAAAATCACACCAGCTTTGGGTATTAAACCGGTTACCTTCTAGGAAAAATTCTAATAGTATTCCCAACCTTCTAGTACCTTTTTGGACCATTTTGAGTCCACTCTGGCAAGCCTAGTGCGAAATGACCATTTTGCCTCGAGTGAGCCGGTTGGCTCTTCCAACCATACTGACTCTAATTATTAAATTGGTTACCTTTGAGAGACTCTTTTAGGGGTTCACATCTATCCCCGACCTTCTAGATCATTATAAACTTTTTAAAGTCACTCTTGGTGGAGCCAAGCTGAAAATTGCATGGTTGTCATTAGGAAAGGCATCCAAATTTTTTGCCTTGTGTCCCAAGGGTCAAAAGATCTATGTCTTGCCGCCTCAAAAGTTTTCCAAAGGGACTGCGCCACTAGTAGTGGTGCCAAGCCAAAAAATGGCATAGTGCCACTAGGAGTGGCGCCAAGCTTAAAAATAAACTGGCACCACTGCAACAAACGCCAATTCCTATTCCAATTGCCTATAATTACAGACCTCCCCCCTGCATAAAAAAAATCTATAAACTCAGTCTAGAAGTGTTGCCTCACTGAAAATAGGCTTCAAAACCCTAGTTTTCTTAAGCCTCCTTCAAACCCTAGCCTCTCAACACTCCATACACTCAAATACAAGCCTCCAACCATCCATTGAAGATCAAGTGTTGTGTGTTCAAAGCTCTCAAAGAGAAGTAAACAAAGCAATCAAAGCAAAGAGAAGATAAGGTAGGTTTTTGATTTAGTTTACGTAATTCCTCTCTCTCTTCTATTTCCAAACTCACTTGGGTTTTCTTCTATTTTAATCCTCATCTTCTACTGCCTCTTCTTGCATGCTTGAAGTAAGGGACCTTTCGGTTCATACCTAGGAAGAAGGTCTTGGAGAGAATCACCGTGCCAGGGATTTTCTTTAAGTTCTCCCTAGGATGGTATGGGTCCGATCCCCTTGATTATGTGGTAAAGCTTAACCTTATATGTTCACGACCCTACTGCATTATGGTTATCATGTTCATGCCTTGCATTCAATATTACATTCAAGATTGTTTTCAAACTTGCATCAAAGTTCTCATTCAAAACTTGCATTCAAAACCTTCTTCTTTCAAACTTGTTTTCAAAACCACAATCCTAAGATGATTCTAAACATTTCATGGTTAGGGTTGTTTTAGGAAAGTGTTGTATTCAATATGACCATCAAGGTCCAAATTTGAGTTCAAGTCTTAAATTGTTTTTCAATAAATCACAATTCTATAGCGATTCTAGCCCTTCCATGGTTAGGGTTACTTTAGAAAAGTATTACATTCAATGAGATCATCAAGGTCCAAATCTTGTTTTCAAACCCTAGTTATTTTCAAAATCACAACCCTAGAATGGTTTTAATATTTTCACGATTATAATATTTTTAGGAAAGTAAGATATTCAAAAGACTTGCAAAAATCTATGTTCAAACCTTTTTCAAATAGTTTTTGTAAATCTACTTCCTAAAAAGCTCTTTTAAAAGATCTATTTTCAAAAACTCCTTGTCTTGAACTCCATGTCAAAACCCTAGAATCTGTGATTAGGAAAACCTAATTCCTTTCTTAAAATCATGAATTTCCATTTGTCTCAAATCACAACTTTCCAAAACCTTTTTCAACACAAAATCATAGATTTTGAAATTTAAGATTTTCAAAACTAAAGCTTTCTAATTTCGAGTCAGATCAAAATTTTCAATTTTGGAAACTAAATCAAATCTTCTATTTTTGAAAATAAAATCTAATCCTTTGTTTAAGGAAATAGAAGTCAAATCTTTCCTAATTTTAATATTTCTAAATTCCAACACTTCCTTTTTCAAAACTTTCCAAAAACAAACCTTTCCTTTTTTAATTTAAATCCAATCTTTTCAAGTGCTTTGCATAAACCCTAGGTCCTAGGATTGCTTAGATCCCTAGTTACCTCAAACCTTTTTCAATCTCAACTTTCCAAATTCAATGTTTCTTAAATCAAACATTTCCAAATTTGGAACTTCCCTAAGCCTAATCTTTCCAAAATTAAGTATTTCCTAAAATGAAAACTTTCCAAAATCACATCTTTCTAAGATCAAATCTTTTTAAAATCAAATCTTTTCAAAATCAAATCTTTCCTAAAGCAAAAACTTTCCTAAAATCGAACTTTCTTAATTTGAAACTTTCCTAACTCAGTGCTTTCTAAAATTAAACTTTTTAAGTCTTAATCAAACCTTTCTATTTCAAATGCATGTTCAAACTCTAGGTTACCAAAGTCCTAAGATGTCAAAAACCAAGTTCAACCCCTAACCTTAAGTTAAGGGTCTTCAACTCTTTTCTAAACAAAGATGGTTTTCAAACTCTAATTCAAGTCAAGATGATTTCAAAGTTCAATTTCAAATCAAAGTTGATTTAAAAATTCAATTTCAAATCCTTCAATCAAAGTTCAAATTGAACCTTTTTGAGTCAAACTTTTCAAAGATCTCAAAGTGTCTATTTTCAATTGGACCTTGAGTCCGAACTATAACTGACCTAATTCTCAACAAAGGGATACGTAGGCAACCCTCAAGGGTGCCGTCACAACCTTTTTCAAGTTTTCAATTTCCATAACCTTTTTCAAACTTCAAATCCCCTTTTTCAAATTTATTTTCAAAATTAAATTCTTTTCTTGCACTTGCATGTCATGCATCATATCAAACCTTTTTTTTTTTTTTTTTAAATTCTTATCAAAGTGGATAGTATTGGACATTTGTTAATCGAAGATTCTAAATGAATGAACGTAGGGTAGAAAGACATGTAGGTACCGCAAGAGCGGGATAGGTATTTTCAAGAGACCAAAACAGGAGTTATTTTTCAAAAAAGGGCTTAAATCTTTCCAAAAGTTGCCAAACAACTTGTTTTCTCCAAAAATCCTCTCTTGAGCAAGTTTTTCAAAACCTTTTCAAAAACCCTAAGTTTAATCTTCGAATTACACTTAGTTTTGGGTGACTTAGCTCACCTTAACAAAGTTAGGTGGTAACTCCAAACCTTTTTTCAAAAGCCCTTATTTGAATCAATTTCTAATTCAAACTTAGTCGCACTCGTCCTTCTAGGAGGATGAGTTCTAACGAGAGAGTGCCGTGCTTTTCCCATCATTCTCGAGTGTAGAAAAATTGAGGCGCGACAACTGACTCTGGGTATCAAATCAGTAAACCCTTGGGGCACACCCATGAGTATCGTCAATCTCCAAATGCCATTCTAGCTAACTCTGGACTGAACTTGGTGTAGCCCTAGTCAAAATGATCGTTTTGCCCCTAGTGGGTCGGTCATCCGTTTCAACCATATCAGCCTTGGTTATCAGATCGGTAATCCCTTAAGACAGTTTTGATAGTGTTCCCAACCGTCGAACGCCATTCCAATCAGTTCCGGGACCATTCCGGTGGACCCAGTCAAAATGACCGTTTTGCTTCTAGTAGGCTAGTCATCATTTTCAACCATACTGGCTCTGAGTATCAAACTGGAAACTCTCGAGACACTCCTGAGTGCCCCTATCTCTTTTTTTAGCTAGGCCCCGTAGCTCGACAGCTTTCCAAATCGAACTAGGAGTGGTGCCCAAATCTTTGCCTTGCATCCTAAGGTCGAATCAAATCTACGGTGATTACTTCCATATAGGGTTGGCGCCATTTCTAGTGGTGCTAGGCCAAAATGTGGCTAGGCGCCACTTCTAGTGGCTACACCTCCTCTGTTTTTTTCTTATAAATACAGTGCACCCCCAATGTATTCCAGGTCCAAAAAATAGTAGCAAAGCTTTGCCAAACTCTCTGCACCCCCCGAAACTCCTTAAAATCCTAATCTCTCTAAGGGTTTAAGCCTTCCTAACCCTATACACTCAAACCCTACCCTATGCACCTCTAACCCTAGCCTCTAAGCTCCAACGAAAGTCACTTCCAACCCTTTCGAATCTCTTGAAGCCCTCTCAAGATTAAGACGAAGTCCCTATAGAAGTTTGAAGAAGATTCGAAGACAATATAGGGTTCCTATTTACATATTGTAATCCCTCACTTCTTCTCTTCTCCCTTTTAGTCCACTTGGACTATTTTCTATTTTAATCTCTATCTTTTATTTCCTTTTCTTACATGCTTAAAACAAGAGGACCTTGGGTCCATGCTTAGGGAAAGCCTTGAGGAGGTCACTGGTATGGGATCTTCTTATAGTCTTCTTTGCGATGGTGTGGTCTCAAGCCCTCTTAGTAGTGAAACCTTAAACCATTATGTTTATAACCTTTGCATTGTTATGATTATCATGTTCATGCATTGTTTGCAATATTCTTGTTTTCGAACTCACAATTCTAGGGTGATTTTAACCTCTTTGTGGGTTGGGTTTCCCTAGAAAAGTGATATTTTCAAATTGGCCACCGTGGTCCATATTAGAGTTTAAAACCCTAACTTGTTTTCAAACTCACCATCTTGGGGTGATCTTAACCTTTCAATGGTTAGGGTTTTCCCAAGAGAAGTGGCATATTCAATGAGACTCGCATTAGGGTTTCAAGCCCTAAAACAGCTCTTTCAAAATTTAGTTTTTTAAACCTCTCTAAATTTTATGTTCGAAGGTTTTTCTAAAAATTGGTCCAAGAGTTGATTTTTTTACGCTCTAGAAATTCATGTCTTGGGAAACCATATTTGTCCCATAACCTCCATTCTTGCTTCCTTGCATTTATTGCATCAAAATAATTTTCACAATCCTTGTTACATTACGTTTTTTTTTTTGAAAATTACATAACTCTTTTGAGTTGTTTTCAAAAAGGTGTCACATCAAATCACAAGTTTCCTTCCATGAAAATCACAAAATCTTTCACATGAACTCATGAGATTTTTCAAATCCAATCTTGCCATTTTCAATTTTAAATCAAATCAAATCTTCGATTTTTGGAATCACATCAAATCTTCTATTTTGGGAAACAAATAAAATCTTCTATTTTTGGGAATCAAATCAAATCTTGTATTTTGGGAAAAAAATTCAAATATTTTATTTTTAGAAACAAATTAAACCTTCTATTTTTGGAAACAAATCAAATCTTTCCATTTTTGAAAACAAAATAAAAAATTTTCCTTTTTGGAAACAAAATCAAATCTTTCCTTTTTGGAAATAAAATAAAGTCTTTCCTTTTTTAACTTCAAATAAAATCTTTCCATTTTTAGCATGTAATCATATCTTTTTCCACATAAAATCATAAAGATTTTCACATAAGGTAATAGATTTTCATTGGCATGCATGTAGCCACCTTCCTAAACCATCCCCAAACCCAAAACTATATTCCGAGACCACCTTCCCAATACCCTAGGTTGCCTAAACCCTAATTGGTCCAATCGTTGGTCAACCTAACCCTAGGTGGACTAAACCTTAGTGGTCTAACACTAGGTCAACCAAATCTTAGTTGGTCAACCTTTGGTCAATCTAACCTTAGTTTGTTCAACCCTAAGTCAACCTAACCCTAGGTTACGTTAACCCTCGTTTGCCCAACTAAAGTTAGGTGGCTTCAAGATTTTAACTCTGGGACCCTTTTTCTTAAATCTGAACTCAAACCTAAAAATGTTTTCAAAAGTTCTTTCAAACTTGTCTCAATCCAAAATGGCCAGACATTTACCATTTTTTAAAGAACTACTTTAAAAAATGATTTCAAAAAATTCACGACCCTAAGGTAATCTCAACCCTTCCATGGTTATGGTTTCCTAAGAAAAGTGGCACATCAAATGAAACCCATATAGTTCATTTTAAGGGTCTTAACCCCTAATTAGTTTTCAAAAATATTTTCCAAAAAAATATTTTCAAATATCACATTCTTGAAACAACCCTAGGCCTTCTATGGTTAGGGTTGTCGAAGATCAAGTGAGACATGCAAACAAGGGTTCCATAACCCTAAAGTCCAAAACCCTAAGGGAAGTGTCTAGCCCTTTTTCTGAAAAGGTTTTTCAAAAATCATAGCCTTAAAGGAGCTTAGTTCTCAATTAACTAATCTTTTAAAGGTAATAAAACATTCACATACCTTTTATAAGGTACTTTTCAAGACAAGTTTACAAGAGTTTTTCAAAATCCAAACCCCATTTTCAAGGACCCCTAATCAAGCTTCCAAAAACAGTTCAAACTCTCCAAAGTCCTATTTCAAAGGCGCCTTAAAAAACTCTCAAGTTCTATTTTAGAAACACTCCAATATCTAATCAAAACTCTCTCGAGTTATTTCAAAATTCCAAGTAAAAAACTCTCAAGTTGTCTTTTCTAAAACAAGACCTTAATGAGTCTTCAAAACTTTTCAAAGGCCCCAATGTTCTTATTTTCAATTGGACCCTGAGTTTGAACTACGACTGACCTGATTATCGTCAAACCAGATATGTGGGCAACCTTCATAGGTGCAGTCAGAACCCCCTTTTCACACTCAAATGCCTCTTTTCAAAATTCAAACCCAAGTCTCTTTCAAACTCTTTTTAAAATTGCATCATGCATCATTCATCTCAAAAGTGATGACAAAATCCTTTTTCAAAATCTTTTTAAGTGGATAGAAGCCGACAATTAGGAACTGGAGATTTAAGTGAGTGAACTTAGGGTGAATAGATATATAGTTATCACAAGGGCGGGGTAGGGTGATAATCTTAGGATATCTTCCCTAAATGTAAGCAACCATCGGACCTTAGATTTTTGTTTCAAAGACCGAAACTGAAGTCATTTTTTAAAAGAGCTTAAAACATTTTCAAAGGTTGCTAAACAACCCAATTTTTCAAAACACCTCTTAAGAGGACATTTTCAAGCCGTTTTCAAAAAAACCTAAGTTTGATCTTTGGATTCTACTTAGTTTTGGATGACCTAACACATCTTTAACTATGTTAGGTAGTGACTCCAAACCTTTTTTAAAAAAGCTCTTAATCAAATTAATTTCAAGTTCCAACCCCATCGCACTCATCCTCTTAGGAGGGTAAGTTCTAAGAGAAAGAGTATCGGGTGTTGTCCGAGTCAGGACTCAAACTCGGGGCGAAAACCATGGCGCGACAATCCCCTCCATAGAATTCCTTTCTTGTTTGGCTATTCAGCAAAATTTGAAGAAAAATAAAATACATTTCAAAGGAAATTGTTTTAATTCATTTCGTTGATTAGGAAAGCAAAAGAAAAGCCTAAAAAAAAAAAAAACAAAATAAACAGTTGGATGAAAAACACCTTTCTTTAAAATTCTCTCCTCTTCACCACCAATTCATGTTGCAAATGTATTCACATACTACATATCACAATTTAAAAGGAATTACTTCTGAGTATTTAGTATTACCTAACTACTAGATGTTTTTAGTACTACCTAGCTACTGGACTATTTTCCCGACATAAGGGACCCATAACAATGGTTAAAACATCTAAAAATGGCTTCATCTCAATACACAAAACTTGCAAAATCAAATGTCGAATATTTGTTACTCTATTAAAATATCCACCGAGAGCTCTCCTTCCTGTTATGAGCAACTCACTTGAGTTGCTCTTATTATAATCATAGGTGTTGTACACAACGCCACAAAATTTTTGGAACAAGTATAACTACTTTCTTTAGAATTGATATTTTTAAACTTGAATTCTAAAAATTGCAAGTCGATAACAACTATGCACTAAACTAATTATCATTGAATAGTATCAAATCCATTGAATCCTTATATACTATCCATTGAATGCTTACATACAACTACTATATATAAAGCACGAAGGGCACTTAGGCTTAACAATACTTTTCGTGCCCCGAATGAATAGTGAGTAAACTATGTTGCACTTTTACTTTATGCTTGTGGCTGGTGATCTGGGTTGTTGAGGGTTGGCCTTTTGTTTCATTATCCTCATGGCTAGAGATCTGGGCCGTTGAGGGTCATCTGAGACTAACCACGTGCATATTTATTTTAGCAATTTGGGATGAGTGGTTGTGGGTAACTTGGTTTGGACACGTTCTCCTGGTGGAAAATCCTTTTTGGTCCTTGTGTCATCTTTATTTGACCTTGCATTCTCTACTTTTTTTTGGGTTAGTTTTGAAGATTGGGGGCACTAAATTGGGTTTGACTAATACATCTGCTACCTACAGTGAGATGATAGCTGTTGCGGGCTCTTTTCGTTTTGCCCCTCATTTTATGCTTAACTTTGTTATATGTGTTGCTTTGTTTTGTTTTGTTGCCAAGGATAGTGATGGAAATTCAACAACCCAGATAAATTGAGGTGGTAGCTCTGTCCAACGAAGTGACCATTACGGTCTTCTCATACCAAAATTTTGATAAAAAAATGCTTGAGTGCTTCTTAGCTATTAAGGCTAGAAAAAGCACTCTTCTTCTTTGTTTGTTCTATTCTCGTTTGGATACTGGATTACGAACACTTGTGTCTGTGTTGATTTATGATTTCTCTTCTCTTACTTTGTGAGTTTTCTCTTCTCTTCTCTTTCTTTCTTTTCTTTGGTTATCTGGTTAAATTTTCATCATTTGGTGGTTGAATCATGGTTAAATAAATCTTTTGTGTTTTGCATTTGGTTGTTTCTTTTCCTCTCCCTCTGGTTCTCTATTTGTTTGAGGGGTTGTTTTTTCCGTTCAAATAATATAGTTGTTTGCACTTCTCTTTGATTGTCAGCTCTCTATTCTCTTTTACTCATTAGCCATGCTTAACGCTTGTATAAATCTTGTGCTTTTGGGGGTTTTTCCCCCTCCCTATTTGTAGTCTCCCTTGGATTTAGTCTGTGATTCGATTGGAACATACGTCGGTTGTTTTTGGAGTTTCCTTCTTTTTTTGTCCCCTCTATTTCCGTTTTCTTTTTGTCTTTTTTGGTTTCTTTATGTGCTTCATCTAACTTGTGATTTGTTTAGTTTATGTGCATATTTTTTTTCTTTGTAGTTTGTTAGGTTTTAGTGTTCATATTTTTTCTTACATTTAAATTTTCATATTTTTTTTTACTCTTCTGTTTAGGCTTTTGTGTGTTTAGTCCTCAAAATGATAAGTCCCTATCGACACATCTTAGAGAGGATACAAAGTCCTCGAGATAAAAGGTCCATTCCAAGTCCAGATAGGTTAACACCGATGCTTGCTAGCTCGTTTCAATGAAAAATGACCATATCAACCTTGGTGAGCCAAACTCGGCACGCTCTTAGAGAAGTGAACTAAAAAATAGTTCACTTCTGGCACCTTCTAGTCAGCCAATGTAGAATGTCCGTTATGCCCCTTGACATTGTTGCGCCCAGATTTTTTGCACTCGAGGAATACACACACAAGCGGAAAAAATTATGTGCTCTCTCGTTACAACTCATCCTCCTAAAAGAATGAGTGCGACTAGGTTTGAATTAAAAATTGATTTGAATAAAGGGCTTTTGGAAAACATTTGGAGTCGCCACCTAACTTGATTAAGGTGAGTTAGGTCACCTAAAAACTAAGCACAATCCAAAGACTACACTTAGGGTTTTTGAAAATGATTTTGAAAATGCTTCCTCAAGAGAGGGTTTTTAAGAAAACAGGTTATTTAGCAACCTTTGAAAAATATTTAAGCCCTTTTTTAAAAATAAACTCCATTTGGGTCTTTCGAAAACAGTGATCCTAGGTTCGGAGGTTGGTTACGTGTAGGGAAGACGTACTAAGCCATCACCCTACCCCGTCCTTGCGGTACCTACATGTCTATTCACCCTAGATTCACCTATGAGAGTCTTCAACTAACAAATGTCCAATCCTATCCACTTTAGAAAAAGAATGTTTAAAAATACATGATGCATGATATGTAAGTGCAAGAAAAGAGAATTGAAAAATAGATTTGGAAATTGATTTGATTTTAGAAAAGAAATTCGAAAAGATAGATTTGAAATTGGAAAGTTTTGGAGATTGGAAAGGAAATAGAAACTTGGAAATTTGAAATAGATCATGAAATTGGAAGTTGAAAAAAAAAGCTATGGAATTGGAGATTTGAAAAAGGTGGTGACCGCACCCATGAGGGTTGCCTACGTATCTTTTTGAGGAATCAGGTTAGTCGTAGTTCGGACAAGAGTTCGATAGAAAATAGAAGATTTTGATTTGGAAAAGAGTTTGATTTGAACTTAGAACGAAAGATTGGAATCTAAAATTTGGAATTGAAGAGATTGGACTTTGATTTGGAAAGATAGAGATTTGGGAAACCTAGACTTAGGAAGATAGGAAGGACTTGAGATTAAGAAAGATTTAACTCGACTATTGGACTTGGAAGATTAGGAAAGATTGGAATTCAGGAAAGGTTCGAATTAGGAAAGTTTTGAAATAGGAAAGTGTCGATTTAGGAAAGTTTTGGTTTAGGAAAGGCTTCGAATTAGGAAAGTTTCAATTTAGGAAAGTTTTGGATTAAGAAAATTTCATTTTAAGAAAGGTTTTGAAATAGAAAAGGTTTCGTTTTAAGAAAGTTCTAGTTTAGGAAAGGTTTCGAATCTAGGAAGTTTTGACTTAAGGAAGTTTTGAATTTAGAATGTTTTGAAATAGGGAAGTTTAGAAAGTAAGAAAGTTTTGATTTTAGAAAGTTTTAAATTTTGAAAGATTTAAAGTTTAGGGAAGTTTAAGGAAAGGTCTAAAAGTTTAAGTTTAGGAGACTTATGGTTTAGGAAGGTATGAGATTAGGAAGGATTTGAATTAGGAAAGATTTGGAGTTGGAAGGATTGAGATTCCTATTTCCTAAAACAAGGGATTGGATTTTGCTTCTAAAAAGAAGTGTTTTGATTTTATTTCCAAAAACAGAGGATTGTATCTAGTTTCCTAAATGGGAAGATTGGATTTGATTTCCAAAAAGAGAGATTGGATTTGGTATGGATTTGGAAGGGGAAGTTTTAGAAACCCTAGATTTGGAAGACTATAGTTTTGACATAGAAAATAGATTTTGAAAACCTAAGTTTTAAGGCAAAATTGAAAAACATGTTTTTGAGAAAGGAAATTAGGGTTTCCTAATTGTGGGTTCTAGGGTTTAACTTGGACTCTAAGAAAAAGAGATTTTAGAAAGTGGATTTTTGAAAGGAACATTTATGGAAAGAAATCTTAAAAAGGGATTTTTGGAAAGTGAACTTGAGGAGAATTTTAGAAAGAAGATTTTGGAAGGAACTTTTAGGAAAGAGATTTTAAAAAGGAGTTTTTGGAAAGCAAATTTTGAAAAGAGAGTTTTTGGACAGGAGTTTTGAAAAGAGTTTTTCTATGAAGGAGACCTAGGGAGCGTTTTTAGAAAGTGAATTTTGAAGAGAACGTTTTGGAAAGGAGTCTTTAGGAAAGTGAGTCTCGTGAAGGAAAGTTTTAGAAAACAACTTTGGAAAGAAATTTTGAAAAGGAGGTTGAAGAGAATTTTTAGAAAGTGTATTGGAAAAGAGATTTTAGGAACAGAGATTTTTGAAAAGAAATTTTTTAGAAAGAATATAAAATATCTCACTTTCCTAAAGCGATTCTACCCATAAGAAGATTAGAACTACTTTAAGATAGTGGTTTTAAAAATAACAAGGATTTTAAAAATATGGACCATATTGGTCACTTTAAATGTAACATTTTCCTAAAGCAACCCTAACCATGGAAAGGCCAGAATCACCTTAGGATTGTGGTTTTGAAAAAGAAAATTTTGATACAAGTTTTGAAAATAATTTTGAAACAAGCTTTTGAAAACGAGTTTGAAAACGAATTTTGGAAGAATGCAAGATTATGATATGCACAATGCAAGTTAGGGTCGTGAACATACATGGTTAAGGGTTCACCACATAATCAAAGGGGCCAAACCCACGTGGTCTTCGGTTAGACTAAAAGAAAGCCCCCGACACGGTAACCCTCTAATAGCCTAATCCTGCACATGGACTGGAAAGTCTCTTGTTTCAAGCATGCAAAGAAAAGGGGGGGGGGGGGGGGGGGGGGGGGAAGATGGGGGATTAAAATAGAAGAAAACCTAAGTGGGTTAGGAGAGAGAAGAAAGGGGGAAGATGCGTAAACTTAAAGAGAAAGCCTACCTTGTGTCTTGTTTATTTTGCTTTGCTTTGCTTTGCGCGCTTTGCTTTTCTTGCTTTGCTTCGGTCTTCACTTCAGTCTTCGTCTTGATCTTCAAGAGCTTGTCTTGATCTTTAAGAGCTTTGGGTTGCAGCATTTCAAGTCTTCAATGGAGGCTTTGGAGGCTAGTGTATGAGTGTATGAGTGTATAGGAGGCTAGGGTTTGGAAAAGCTAAAGGAAACTAGGGTTTTGGGAGGCTACAAGCTCTGTGTATCGAAAAGTAGAGTTTTTAGACTGAGTTTTCGGACCTCCCTCACACTAGAGGATGCTCTGTATTTATAGAGAGAGGGATGACCTGGCGCCTATTACAGTGGCGCTAGGCCAAAAAACCTTCTGGCGCCACTAGGAGTGGTGCTAGCCATTTAGAAAAGTTTTAAGGTCGGCAAGCAACGTATCTTCAGAAGATTTGGGTGCTTGTACTAGTGACTACCATGCAATTTTTAGCCTGGCTTCACTAGGAGTGGCTCCGGAAGGTCCGGGAAGGATTTAAGGGACTGGGAATGGCCTGGAAGGCTGGAAAAGGGTAAGAACCCTTAGAATAGGGTCCTAGAGGTAATGGACTTGAAAAATGATGTCAAGGTTTGTTGGAAGGGTTGTTGACCAGGCCATTAGGGGTAAAACGGTCAACCAAGTTGGAAATCTACCAAGACGGACTCAGAATGTCTCGAAAGAAGACTCGAGATTTGGAAACATTATTTAGAATGTTCCCGAAGGCTACCGGTTTGATACCCAGAGCCGGTGTGGTCAAAAAAGGTGACCAGCCCACCAAGGGTAAAACGGTCATTTTGCATTGAGTTTGCCGGAATTGACTCGGAATGATATGAAAAGATAATGAAAGGTTGAGAATACTATAAGAAGCATTCCCAAGAGGTTACCGATTTGAAACCCAGAGTCGGTGTGGTTCCCGGGGTGTTCGGATGCCTAGGGGCAAAATAGTCATCTTGACCGTAAAGTCTCGGAATTGGCTCGAAACTAATTAGAAGGCACCTAATCATGCCAGATTGCTTTTAAGACAATCTTGGAAGGGTGAAATTACCGTTCTAAGGACTTAGGTATTTTTTTGAGAAATGTGCCAGAAATGGCCCTAGGGGCAGTTTGGTCATTTTTCACCGAAGTGGGCTAGCAGTCACTGGTGTTGACCTGAGTTTTGAGTGTTTCCACCACTCTGACGGCGGTCCCATGATATAGGGGTTTTTTTTACAATTCCCTATATCAACCTGTTTGCAAGTACTTCCGCTACTCTGACGGTTGCGATGTTTGTGAGTATTTCCACTACGCTGACGATTTGCGATCATTCTCGAGATTGCTTACTCTCGGGAAGCTGCTGAAGGGACTTAGCGCATAAGGAATCAACTTTCTCAGAAGGCGTGCCGAAATGGACATTTCTGCATTGGCGGGCTAATAGGTGCCAAAGGTGGACCGTTTTACCATCTAGGGGACTTGGGGTCTCGTCCCGGTCGACAGGTTTGAAGGGACTTACCGTTCTGAAGAAACTTTTTTTGAAAAATGTGCCGGACAAGATAGACTTACCGTCTTGAGGAATCAACTTTCTCAAGAGAGGGATTGGAATTGGACTGGAACAGGGGACTTACCGTCTTCGGGAAGACACGCCTACGGGATTGGACCGAACAACGCCCACAAAGGCATTTTGGTCATTTTGCCTCTATTTGGGCTTGGTGGGCATGCGAAACAATGAATTGACTGGATTAGGACTAGAATTCTAGAATATGTCCATATTGAATTGAACTTAAGTCGGGACGGACTGTAGACTGCCGAGCGGTAAAAAATGGGGTGTTTACAGACATTAGGTGGCTTCCTGAGATCAAGCAGTCTCCAGAACCAACACCACACCGTCGAAGTGACTGAAACACTCACAAACCTTTAAGCCGTTAGAGTGATGAGAACACTCACCAGGCTGACATGAGTTTTGCCACTAAACCACTTAGTGTCATAAGACCGAATACGCCCCTTAGTAGTTGCACGTTTATTAGAAAAAGAAAGACCTATGGTAACCAATCCGTCACAACCGTCGGATTGACGGAAACACTTATAAACCTAGGTCAATATCGGTACTTGCTAGCCCGACTCGGTGAAAAATGACCAACTTAGCGCGTCTTGCGAGAAAGTACAATCTCCTCGAGACGATAAGTCCATCCAACCCAACACATCTTCGAGAAAGTACCAAGTCCTCCAGAAGGTAAGTCCACCTCCCAGGACTGTCCCTGGATAGTCGGCATGTTCAATATGCCATTCTAATTGACTCCAGACCATTTCTGGTGATACCTAGTTAAAATGACTAAATTGCCCCTAGGGCACTCCAACACCTCCCTAGAGAAAGTATTAAGTCCTTAAGACGGTAAGTCCATCCTCCAGGGCTGTCCCTAGACAGTCCGGCATATCCAACATGCCATCCAAATCCATCTTGACACCATTTCGGCAAGTTTTGATCAAAATGACCATTTTGCCCTTAGTTGCCGAGGCATTTCCTAAACCATGTCGGCTCTGGGTACAAAACCGACATTCATTAGGATGTCCTGATGGACATCCTTGTCCATTTCCAAACAAGTACCTTGACTCAAAATACTTCTAAGTCAACAAAAACTTCTCGGAGCGTCTCATAAACACTCCACTAATGTAGTCTTTTTCTCCGATTCCCTAATTAAAATGCACCGTCAAATGATTTGAGAAATGTGTAAATCATGGAATTCCTGACGGTCTTTCGAGAGGTCTTTCCATCAATATGGCTTGATTGAAAAGATCGCTTTTCGAAGCATCCGATTGTGTGGCCCTCGAAAGTCAACACTTTGAAAAACCATTGAAGCGTCTCATAGACGCTCTGCTAGGGTAGCCTTTTTCTTCAATTTCCTAATTAAAATACACCGTCAAACAACTTGACAAATGCATAAGTTAGGGGAGTCCTAGAAGCTTGTTCGGATGACCTCCCATCGGTACAGTATCCCACAGACGCTCCAAAAAGCTTATTTTCGTGTGCCAGCCCCCAGCTCTTTTACCTATAAATAGAAGGCCACTCCCCTTGATATTTCAGAGTCAAAAATCTTTGGCGAAGCCCTGCTAAAACCTCTCCAGTGCCTCAGGAAACCCTAGATACTCCCCTCTCTCAACCCTCTAAGCATCTAAACCTACTTCCACTTAAACCCTAGCCTACACACTTCACCATTGAAGCCTCCAAGGTAGACTCAAGATGTTTCCAACCTCTTTAAGTCCCTTGAAGGCCTCATAAGTTCAAGCCAAGTCCACCATAGAAGCTTGAAGATGTGTTGAAGATAAGTTAGTGCTTTCTTTTAAGTTTTGTCTTCTCCCACTCTTCTTTTCTCCCTCTTGAAGCTCACTTGACCTTTTCTTTATTTTAATTGGGAATCCACCAGTTGGGGGCCCTTCCTTAAGCCTACCTTATCATGGTATGGCCTTAAAGCCCCATGCAATGTGATGTAGCCTTGAGCTTTGTATGTTTCATGACCCCTATTGCATGGTGGTTACTTCACTCATGTCTTGCATCCGGTAATTTTCATGTTCAAACCATTTTTCAAACACTTTTAGCATTTCAATTTTTACACTCTTTTCAAACTCCAAATTCAAGTCTTTTCTTAAAAATGGTTCTAAGAGTGAGTTTCTTGAAGTCTAACTTAAACCCTGGATTTCCATGCCCTAGGGAACACCCTTTTAACCACTAGCCTTTATTTTTGCATCCTTGCATTTTCTATCTTCAAGTAACATTAAAATGTTTTCTAAAATCACTATCTCTATATTGATTTTCAATGTTTTTCTCTCTTGAGCTTTGTGGTTGGAATGGCCCCCACGGAGCCCTCTCTTGGATGGTTCCCCCCTTGATTTGGCCATAAGAACCCAAGCTCTCTAGATTGGTTTTTTACTCCCCCCAAAAGTGGTTTTCAAAACAACCCTCGTCAAGAGGGTTTCTGAAAAGTTCATTATCTTTAATTTGCATAAAAATGATTTTCCAAAACTACCATTTCCATTTTGATTTTTATAAATTTTGCTCTCTTGAATTAGAGGTTTTAATGGTCCTCATGTAACTCTCTTGTGAGTGGCTCCCCATTTTTTACCATATGAACCCTACACTAGTTAGAGCAAATTTTCAAGGAAATGATCATTCTAAATTCAAGATTCTTTTAAGTTAGTTTTTTCCAAAAAGTGCCACATAAAAATGGGAAAGTTTTGATGCATAAAATGGTAAGTTTTCATGACATTCTAATGTCCAAATTTTCATTCCAAGTTCAACCATAAAACTACCTTCCAAAACTACTAGGTTCAAACCCTAGTTCAAAACCATTCTTTAAAACCACTAGGTTTAAACCTTAGTTCAAAACCACTCTCCAAAACCACCTTCAAAACCCTAGGTTAACTTGACCCTAGATAGCCAAATCTTAGGTTAACTTGACCCTAGTTGTCCTTGACCCTAGTTAGTTAACCTTTGGTCACCTAATCCTAGTTAGTTTACCTTAGTTGACTTAACCCTAGTTACCTTAACCAAGGTTGTTTAAACTTCAAGACTCCAATTCAAAGGCCCTTTTCAAATGATCTTTAAATTTAAAAACCATTTTCAAAACATGTTTTAAAAAACCTCCTATTCTCTGGAGTTTCCAAAAACCCTAATTCAAAAGTTCTCTTAAATGTTACCATACACCATTCAAAATGCTATCAAAACCTCACAACTCTGAGGTGATCCTAACCTCCTCATAGTTAAGGTTTCCGAAGGAAAAGTGATACATCAAATACTACTTTCAAAGTTGTTCATATTAGGGTTTTAAGACCCTAAGTGTTTTCTAAAAACCCTTTTCAAAAATGATTTTTAGGAGTCACATCCTTGAAGTAATCTTAGGCCTTACATGGTTAAGGTTATTCAAGGAAAGTGAGATATCAAGTAGGGTTTTATAACCCTAAAGTTTTCAAAACCCTAGGGGAAGTGTCTAACAGTTTTTCTAAAATGTTTTTCCAAAAATCATAACCCTAAAAAAGTCTAGTTTATTAATTACTAGTCTCTTAAGGGTGATGAAACATTTCAAAGTACCTTTCATAAGGTATACAAAAAATGATTTAAAAAACTTTCAAAAATAAGTTCACAAGAGCTTTCCCAATCCAAGCTCCCTTTCAAAAATCCCTAATCAAGATTTCAAAAACATCACCAAAACTCCCTTGAGTTGTTTCAAACATTTTTCAAAACTCCTTAAGTTGTTTCACAACATTTCAAAAACTCTCTTGCGTTACTTCCAAAACACTTCAAAAATTTCTCAAGTTCTATTTCAATAGCATTTTTAAAACCCTCTTGAGCTGCTTCAATACATTCTAAAGATCTTTAAATTTCTATGTCTAAAGACATTTTCAAACCCTCAAGTTCTATTTAAAGTCAAAATTCTTGAATCCAAAGTTTCAAAACCTTCCTAGACTCCCATGAGTCTACCTTTAATCGGGTTCTAGCCCAAACTATGACTGACCTGATTCTCCTGAAATAAAATACGTAGGCAATTTAGGGAAACCTAAGTGCGGTTACCACATCCTTTAAATGGACACCACGTTCTTCAAATTGACACATTTTAAAAATATTCCAATCATTCAATTTTTAAAATTTGCCTGAACTAAGAATGACCTGACTCTCACCAAATGAGATACATATGTGACCTTCGAATAGGTGTGGTCATAATCTTTATTTCAAGTCAAATAATCTTTCTAAAATTCTTTCTCCACTCAAACTATCTTTTCAAAATCAAACTTCAAAGCCTTTTCAAACTCTTCCAAACTCTCTTTTCAACTTGCATCATGTATCATTCATCCAAAAAGTGATGACCAAACACCTCTTTCAGTAGTTTAAAAATGGATATAAAGTGGACATTAGTAATTGATAATTCAAGTGAGTGAACCAAGGGTAAATAGACATATAGGTACTAAAGAGCTGAGTAGGATGATGATCTTAGGATATCTTTCCTACACGTAACCAATTCCCATAATATAGATTTCTATTTCAAAGACCAAAATCGCAGTCATGTTTACAAAAGGGCTTTAAAATACTTTCAAAAGATTGCTAAAAACCTCTTTTCTAAAAACTTTCTTAAAAATGATTTTTTCAAAATATTTTTGAAAAATCTAAGTTTAATCTTCGAATTATACTTAGGTGGCGACTCCCAATTTTTTCAAAAAGCCCTTAATCAAACCAAAATTTCATGTTCAAACCTCCGTCGCACTTGTCTTTTTAGGAGGATAAGTTCTAACAGAGAAAGTACCATGCTTTGCCTGGGTCAAGAGCGCTTAGGTAAAAATCAAAGCGCACAACTGGTGACTCCAGTGGGGACTACTTAGAGGGTTAGGCCATTAGCATATCTCTCCACCCTTTACTCACCCAGAATCTCTGGTAACTTTGTCCAATTTTATCCATTTTTCAAAATTTTTCAAACTTTCAAAAGTTTTCAAAATCATAAGTGTCCCAAATAAAATGCTATTTTCCAAAAGTTTTCAACAAGTGTCCTCACTTGCATGCATTTGTCTATTATTCATGCTCTTGCATTTGATTTTGATTTTCATGCTCTTGTGTTGATTTGTACATGCATGCTCTTGCATTGATCATTCATCTATTTATCTTACATTAAGTTTTTCAAAAATTACTAACTCTTTGTAATTCTTTTGTAAGTGAATCCTTGTTCACATTTACTTTATACTATATAGAATGCTTTAATTGCCATGAATGCATGAATGGAACTTGATGGATATGTGTTGTTGGACTCTTTCTTCCAATTAAAAAGACTCCACACACACACACATGGCGTGATCACAAGCATGTGCATCCATACTTTCATTATTACCCATTACTACCCTTTAGTTAGAAGGGTAAACAGTGCATTAGCTATTAGTGGATGCAATGTCTGCTTCTTACTTGACAACCTTTAGATAGTTCTCCCGCTCAAATCACCAACCAAAGATGGGGTTCACCCTTTTAGGGGTGGACACGGGAGGTTTGAAGATTCGGGAACCAAGCTTTCTAGGAAGCGTTAGTCAACCCCAACCTTATACTCATGTAGCACCCCCTGCATAGTCGAACCTCTATCGGAATTAAGACACACGCGTCAATTTCAAAAACCATAGAAGAAAGAACGACCGCTTTACATTTCCTTACTCCTGTCCATTTAACTCTCTATTTACTATCATTATATTGTTCATGCATTTGTTATAATATACACGCATTGAGATCCATTCAAAGACTAAAGTTCCAAGAAACTCAAGTCATTGCATTTTCATATATATGTTCAAACCAAAAGAGAATGGTCTAAAACCAATCTCGATTTAAAACCCACCAAAAACTCCTAAGGGTTCCATAACCCTAAGGTCTCATAGCATGCATCCAAATGGCATAAATTCAAGAGGGGCCCTCTGTTCATGCAGATAGGATTGCCAAGAAAACAAGGGCAATCGAAGAACAAGGTCACTCAATGATCGATATCAAGAACAAGGAAGGTGGATCCAAAGACTCCAAGAGTAGTTTATGAATCCAATGTATAGAAGATAGGCGAAAGATCCTAAGGAAAATATTTCCCCTTTCACCTCTTATGTATATTACATTCCATGTACAAAAGCAATTCCAAAGTAATATAATTCTTATCATCCTTTTTCCTTTCTTGAATGAATGTATGGATGAATGAATGAATGAAACAGGACACGGGTATGGTATTGCATACAGGGGCAAGATCCTATCTCCAAAGATGGACAAAATCATCATGCTTAGCTCCCTTCAACAAGCAGGGACACCCCTAAGGCATGCATTGCATAAAAAGTTTCTAAAGGGGTCCTAACTTTTGTCTTGCTTTTTGTCTTTTTACTTTTCTCCTTCTCCTTCCTCCCCATTTCCAAAGGTTAAGAGCAGAGGTATTCCCACACCCAGTTCGCCATTGCTCCCAAAAGAAGGAAGAAATATGTCAGAACACTAATTGAAGGAGAAGGGAAGTTGACTCCCCAGCAGGTTTCCATTACCCAATTGCAACCCTATTACCATGTTACCACATCTCCTACTCTTCCAACACCTATCGACATCTCTGCCCAAGACTTGGATTCAAGTTAGATACCAATGAAAGATGAGCATGCCACCTCCCAAAAGAAGGCAAGAATAGAGGACCTAGACGATACTCCGCTAGCATGCTCTCAAGCATTGGCCTACTATCAGCTTCATCAAACCAAACGCTTGGTGCTTACTCCTCGCAAGCTCGTTTTCAATCCAATCCCCAAGCCAAATAGTCCTAGCTTGCCTTGGAAATTATATGCTAATTTCCCAGACCATTACCCAAAAAATTGCTTCACGTTGAAACGTAAAATCCAAAGCTGTATTGGCCCTCAAGTCATCGCCCTAGCCGAAATCACCACATCAGGGTTTGACCCATTGCCTTCATAACCACCTGCCCCTGTGATACCCATAACACCCGAGCTAGTTAAGGTTCAAACATACTTTAGCCCTAGAAAGACAAGTATGAAGTTTCGGGCCTTTGCCTAACTAGCTTGTACACAAACCATGGCTTATTATAACCTTTTAAAAGCAGGACGCATAAGCCCAATACTAGCCTAACCATTATCATATCCCCTACCACGCTCTTTTAACTCAACACTCTAGTATGAGTACCACTCGGGAGTGTAAGGCCACAACACTGAGGCGTGTTTTACCTTAAAACACAAGATCCAAGACTTGATCAACACCAAGGCTGCCAAAACACAAGAAGTAAGAGCAATCTCTGCTCCCAATATCATTTCTAACCCACTGCCAATTAACACCACCACCCTGACCATGGAAAAAGGAAGTGAGCTAAAAGCTGGCAAAATCAAGAACTAGCAAATCTTGGGGGAAACCCTAGGCAAGATATCTAGCCCAAAGAAACCCACTGAAGACGAGAGGATTGATCCCCTTCCCCTGATGAAAGAAGGAGATAATGAAGTCGTCAAGAACCTGCAAGTCCTGGGGGGGTAGCTTGGGCACTGCTTTTGAAGCGAGAGAAGAAAAGAAAAAAGAAGAAATCCACAACTATACCATCATCACTAGCTCCCTAAGAGTTGCGACAACAAATCAATCTGCCCTGAACAACCTAATGATGTACCTGGCAAGGGGAATGTGGAGGAAGTTGGTATAATCCCGAAGCCCGTTTGAAGGGCTTCCCAGCTCAAGATCCCAACTCAAAAAGAAAAGGGTTGTTTTCCAGATTCATTCACTTTTCTTCTTATCTTTTGCTATTTCTCACTTTTATTATTTTGTTTTTGCTTATGTTTACAATCAAAAGCCATGCCATGTGAAAATCTATAAATGAAAAAAAAAATAATATAATAAATTCCAATTTATCCCCTTGTCTCATATTTTTGTGAATAATGATTGCTTTTAGGGAATCTTCCTCAATTTGTAATGCTTTAACTTGAATGTTGGGATAGCATGAGTAATCCATTCAATAAAGATTAACGCCTTGAGAGAAAAAAAAGAGAGAATGAGGGAGATGAGAAATATAGATTCAACCCAGGAGTACAGAGGTTACTGGAACCACCAAGGCAACACTCGAGTAATGTCCAAGCAGAGCAATACGCTGCTATACTCTCAAAATGAAGAGAAGTCATTATTCTATCCATCCAAAAGAAATAAACATCTCTCTTTGCTTAGCCCATTAGAGGTGTAAGTGATTTCCATTCAAATACCGCCAAACCAAGAACCATTTCCCACACTGGGGTAAGCACGAGGCGATCAATCTAATAGTAGGTGTAGGAATTCATCGATAGAAGCACCATCCTTTCAAAGAAAAACATTGTATAAATTTTGTAAAAAGGCTTTATGGATTATGCAATTCAATCTAAAATGAAGAGAGACCCTCAATTCTACTACCATGCAATTGGCAACATCCCCTTGCAAAGCCCACTTGAGCTGGTTACATTATTTAAAAAAAACAACTGACCTGATGATCATCGCCCACATTAAGTTAAGGCAAAAACTATCAATGGGCGCTAATGAGCTCATAATAAATGAATGGTGATCTACAAGAGGATGTAGTGTCAATGACATCTCTAAGTGTAAATATATAAGCGAATTTTTTTATGAAGACTCAATGAATGAATGGTGATCTCCAAGAGCATACAATGTCGACAATATCTCCAAGAGTAAGCATAGAAGCAATTTTTTCGATGAAGATGATATGAATGAATGGTGATCTCCAAGAGGATACAATTGTGATGACGTCTCCAAGAGCAAGCATAGGAACGAGTTTTTTTTATGAAGAGAAGAGTCTAGAAGAATAATGAGAGCCAATTACCTAAGGTGGTCATGGGTCTTCAAGAACCTTGCAAATATTATTGTTTGAGCCTTTATCTCCTTTCATTCAAAAATCCCTTCACCTAGTCCATGCTACGGTCCAAATGAAAGTCCTCTCTGATTAAAGAAAATTGCTTAGTCCAAATGAGCTTGAACAATACAAGGACAATTTCTAAAATGGAAAGAGTGCAGGGGAGTCTTAAGCCCCAAGGTTTGCTAAGATGGTTTTGGGTTTAAATAACCCACTAAAAATGTTGAGCCAAATATCCTTTCATTTCTTAAAACCCCTAAACCTGACCTACATTACGGTCATTAAAAAAGTCTTCTTAGGTTGAGAGCCAAGTTATTTATTGCTTTGTAAAAGGCAGGCAAGTTGTCGCTTAAGCCACAATGGAATTTGAAGATCTAAGAGAGAAAACCAAGTGAAGATAGAAAATCCCCAAATAGCAACCCCATAGAAAGTAGGAATAATATAATAGCTAGCAAACCAAAAGGTCAAGATCCCGTAAGAATGGTGCAAACGCTACTACACCTTGATAAGAATGGGACAAAATTGAAGGGGCGGGATCCTGAAAGGGATAGAAAATCCTAAGAGTATGGGCCTTAGGGCAATCCTAGGGCATTCTAAAATAAACTATATGCATGTAGTACTTGTGTATCCATGAAAAAGTATGACATTTATAACCTGCACACATTCATTCAATTCCTATATAGTTTGTATCTATTCATGTATTCATCAAAAAGTATGACATATATTCAATTTTATTCTTGTATAAACTTGTGCATTTATAAAAAAAAAGTATGACATGCATTCAATTTGATTCTTGTATAAACTTGTGCATTTATAAAAAAGCATGACATGCATCCAAGTCTATTACTGTATAAACTTGTGCATTTACCAAAAAGTATGACATGTATTTAATTTCATTCCTATATAAACTTGTGCATTCACCAAAAATTATGATATACATTCATTCCAATTCCTGTGTAACCCATGCATTTATAAAAAAGTATGATATGCATTCATTCTAATTCCTGTATAGCCTGTGCATTCCTTCAATATCCCAATATAACTTGTATCTATACATACATTCATCAAAACGTTTGATATACATTCATTTCAATCCTTGTGTAAACTTGTATATACATTTATTCATATTCATGTCTAATATGTGCATCCGTCCATGGATATAACATACATCGTTCTAACTTCCTATGAAAACTTTGAATAGCTAGATCTAACATTTTCAAACAATGAAGACTAAGACAGCAACCTCACCCTGCACCTCCCATTCAACTCAGTATAGGATATGTTGTCAAACCAATCCCTAACTAATGTGTTCTTAGGGTTTTAGAGGCCTGCCACTGACAAAGAAGTAAGAGCTACAAAAAGAACGGCGTATGAAGCTCAAAACATCATCCATATCTAATAGGAAATAGAGGAATGAGGCAGAATATCCATAAGAGTCTCGCTAAGAAGCCTCCTAACCAGTAGTTCCACCGTGAGCCTCCTCCTTAGCAACCCTAGCATAGGGCATCATCAACCTCATCTCCAGCAAGGGCAATATCAGCACGAGCAGCTTTATCCAAAGCAATGTCTCCAGCAGCCTTATTTGAGGCTTCCCCCCCAAAAGTCCTGGAATGGGCCCCTTCTTCATCAGCAGCTCCAGCAAGGGCAATCTCTACATAACTGCCCGCAGACCTCCTGCAAGCCAAAAATGGAATTCAACTAAGAAAGCAAGGAAGAAAAGACAAGCAAAAGCAATAAGGAATTACTAGCTCGCTACACAGTGCTATCTGCAGTGAACTCTACCAAAGCTCATGGAGATTATCAACAATTTTGGTTTAGAAGATATTTGTGTCTGCTCTAACCTCTACCTCCACATCCTTCCAAGTAGTGACCCCGACGAGCCCCCGCTCAGACTCAACATCAATCAGTTTAGTCATCTGAGCATGCCAGTCGTCCCTATTAGCCTAGGCATCAGCAATGCTAGTCCTCTCCTAGGCCAGAGCAACTCTCGTTGTCATCAGTTCAACCTTTACTCATGCCTCCTCAAGTCTATATTTGGCAGGCATGCCACCCTCTTTAGCGTGGGCCATTTTAAGGTTGAAGTCAAAGGAAGAGAAAAAGTCAGAACCCGATGGCTTGAAGAATTTGCATATACAAAAAAAAATCAAAAAGTAAAGTTTTCAAAGGATTTTGAACTTTTCAACATAAAAAGTTTCACCTTAAAAATGTTTTTGGCATTACCCTTCAAAAGCTCCATTTTCAAACAAATCTTTAAAATAAAAAAAAACAAAGGTTTTCAAACTTGTCAAAACATTCTCAGGTTTTCCGAGCTTTTTTACTTCAAAATTTTCATTTTCAAAATATTCTTCGGTTTCTCAAGCTTTTTCCTTCAAAAACTCCGTTTTTCAAAACTTTCGCCTAAAAAAGCCTAACTTTCTAAATTTTGGATTTTCAAGCTTTTGCCTCAAAAAGCCTTATTTTAAAAAATTTTGGGTTTTCAAGCTCTCGCCTCAAAAAACCTAACTTTTTAAATTTCGGATTTTCAAGCTTTCTCCTCAAAAAGTTTCATTTCAAATTTTTCAGGTTTTTCAAAACATTCTCCACAAAAAGTTTATGTCCAAAATCAAGTTCTAGTTTTTCAAACCTTTTTCCTCAAAAGTTTGGTTCCAAGTTTCAAAAATTTTCTAAACTCATCCAAATAAATCCATTGCAGAGAACCATTTCAAAGTCATTTCAAACAATCAACTTCAATTTTAAAACCATTTCAAAAAATCATCTTCAACTTTTAAAAAAAAATAATTTCCAAACCCTGAACCTCCTCAAAGGAGTGTCATTCCATTGGTCAAAATGTCAGTGCAAGAGGAATCAAGTTCAAAATCTTTCAAAAATAGAACCATCTTCAACTTTGGGAAAACAAAATCAATTTCAAAACCCTGAATCTCCCCAAAGGAGTGTTATTCCGATAGTCAGAATGTCAGTTCAGGATAACTAAGTTCCCAAAATTTCAAAATCAAACATTCCACTCCCTCTGATTGTCTCGCGATCAACATGGGACTCTTACACTACCATTTTCTGCCTTCGACAAGTAAAAACAAAAAATGAGGGGCAGTTGTAAGCACCCTATTTTTGCCCTCTTGGCAATCTCCAATCCAAATTAGTCTTTTAGTAAAACATCACAACACCATCAAGCTCAAACTGACTTTTTCAAACTCCAGGCTAGTCAATTGGTGGCTTCCTGAGACTATAGGGCCCGATTGAAGCCAAAAAGACCAAAATACTGCTAGGCTTTCCAATGTACTTTTTAGAGATTAGGCAGTCTCCGAAACCAATCACCATCATTGGAGTGGCGAAAACACTCACAAACTTTAAACGGTTCACTTCTGGTGCCCCCTAGCCCGCCAATGTAAAATGTTCATTGTGCCCCTTGGCATTAGGTGGCATTTTGCTTCATGAGATCAGGCAGTCTCCAGAACCAGCACCACATCGTCGAAGTAACGAAAACACTCACAAACCTTTAAGTTGTTGGAGTGACGAGAACACTTAGCAGGTCAACATAGGTTTTGCCACTAAACCATCCAGTGTCACCGGACTGAATATGCCTCTTGGTCGTGGCATGTTTATCGAAGAAAAGAAAGACCTATGGAAACCAACCAGCCACAATCGTCGAAGTGACATAAACACTAGTAAACATAGGTCAACACCGGCACCTGCTAGCCCTACTCGGTGAAAAATGACTAACCTGGCATGTTTTATGAGAAAATACAAAGTCCTCGAGATGATAAGTCCATTCAACCTGGCACATCTTCGAGAAAGTACGAAGTCCTTGAGATAGTAAATCCACCCCAAGGACTGTCCCCGAATGGTTTGAGATGTTCAATATGCCATTCTAGTTGACTTTAGACCAATTTTGGTGATACCCGATCAAAACAAACAAACTGCCCCTAGGGCACTTTGACACATTCCTCGAGAAAGCACTAAGTCCTCAAGAAGGTAAATCCACCCTCCAGGGCTATCCTTAGACAGTCCGGCATATCCAATATGCCATCCCAATCCATCATGGCCCAGGCATTTCCTAAACCACGCTAACTCTAGGTACTAAACCGGCATTCATTGGGATGCCCCGATGGATATCCCATCAATTTTCAAACATGTCCCTTGACTTAAAACACTTCTAAGTCAATTAAAACTTCCTAGAATGTCTCATAGATGCTCCAATAGGGTTGTCTCTTTCTCCAATTCCTTGATTAAAATGCACTGTTAAATGACTTGAGAAATGTGTAAATAAGGGAATTCCCGAAGGACTTTCTATTGATATGACTCGATTAAAAAGATCGCTTTCAGAAGCATCTAATCGTGTGGCCCGAAAGTCGCCACTTTGAAAAACCCTTAGAGCGTCTCACAAAAAACTCCACTAGGGATGATTTTTTCTTCAATTCTTGGATTAAAACACACCGTCAAATGATTTGAGAAATGCATATGTTAAAAAATTACCAGAACTTTTTCTAGAGGACCTTTCATCGGTATGATTCGATCAAAGTGGTCGCTTCCCGAAAGGCCACAATCATGTGGTGCAAAAATAGCCATTTCAAGAAACCCTCAAAGCGTCTCATAAATACTCCAAAAAGCTTATTTTCATGCATGCTTCCCGAGAAAATATCTCCGTCATCTAAAATCTTTGAAGCTCCTAATTCATAAGAAACAACAGAGGAACATTGTTAATGTAACTGATTTCCCCAGCTCTTTCCTAGATTGCATGGATTTTAAGGCAAAGTCAACATAAAAGTTCCCAACAGCAGAGCGCGTGCTATATGCGCCAAAAAAATGATCAAATCAGACAAAACTTGTCTTGTAGCCTAAGTTGGAGTAGTACAAGGAATGCCACGTGGCCCTCAAACAATGGCCTAGTATAGGCGCACATGCTACATGCGCCTAGCCAAAATGCGTATGTGCTACATGCGCCTAGCCAAATTTTGGCTAGACACATGTAAGACATGTGCCAGCCCCAACACTTTTGCATATAAATACTAGGCCACTCCTCTTGATATTTCAGAGTCAAAAATCTATGGCGATGCCTAGCTAAAACCTTGTTAGAGCCTCAGAAAACCCTAGATACTTACCTCTCTGAACCCTTTAAGCATTTAAGCCTACTTCCATTCAAACCCTAATCCACACACTTCGCCATTGAAGCCTCCAAGGTAGGCTCAAGACGTTTCCAGCCCCTTCAAGTTCCTTGAAGGCCTATCTAGTTCAAGCCAAGTCTACTACAGAAGCTTGAAGATGTGTTGAAGATAAGGTAGTGCTTTCTTTTAAGTTTTGTTTTCCCCCACTTTTCTCTTCTCCCTCTTGAAACTTACTTAAGCACCCCATTTTGCCCCCCTCAGCAATCTCTGGCCCGATAGGACTCACATTCAAGCGTCACAATATATTCCAGTCTAGACCAGCTTTTTAGACTCTAGTCTAGTCAATCAGTCACTTCCCGGTCTCATCAAGCCCACTTAAAGCCAAATGACTAAAATGCTTTTGACCCATCATCTAGTCTAATTCAATTCGGCATGTTCACTGAGCAGGTATAGAATTTCTTAGAGTGATAAGTCCATTTCGACACATCTCTGAGAGAATTTAAAGTCCTCAAGATGAAAAGTCCAATCCAAATCCAGGCCGGTTAACACCAACACCTGCTAGCCCATTTCAGTGAAAAATGACCATTTTGCTCCTAGTGGGCCCAACATGGCACGCTCCTCGAGAAAGTACCTAAGTCCTCAAAATGGTAAGTCCACCCCTTCTAGGACTAACCCCCGATAGCCTGGCATACTTAGAATGCCATTCAAACCAATTTCGGTGTTTCCAGTTCAAATGATCGTTTTGCCCTTGGTGGGCTGGTTGCCCCTTTCAACCATACCGGCTTTGAGTATCAAACCGGTAACTCCCGAGACACACCCAATTGCCCCTATCTCTTTTCCAGCCAGGTCTCATGGCCCGGCACCATTTCAAATCAAACTAGAGCTTCCTGAAGCCACTTGTAGTGGAGCCAGACCAAAAAATGGTTGGGAGCCACTAGAAGTGGCACCCAAATCTTTGCCTTGTAGCCTAAGGTCGAATCAAATCCTTGGAGATCACTTCCATTCAGGGTTTGCGCCACTCTTAGTGGCGTCAGGCCAAAAATTGGCTAGACATCACTTCTAGTGGCGCCACCTCTTTTGATTTTTGCCTATAAATATAGTGCACCCCCAGCGTATTTCAGGTCCAAAAAATCATAAAGAAGCTCTGCCATACTCTCTGCAACCTCAAACATTTTTCAAAACCCTAATCTCTCCAAGGGTTTGAACCTCTCTAGCCCTATACACTCAAACCTTAGCATATACACCTTTAAGCTTGGCCTCCAAGCTTCATTGAAGGTCACTTCCAGCACCTTCAAAGCTCTTAAAGCCTTCTCAGGATCAAGACAAAGTCTTTATAGAAGCTTGAAGAAGTTTCGAAGACAAGGTATGGTTCCTATTTACATATTGTAATCCCTCACTTCTTTTCTTCTCCCACCTAGCCCACTTCGGCTATTCTCTATTTTAATCCCCATCTTCTACCCCCTCTTCTTGCATGTTTAAAAGAAGAGGACCTTAGGTCCATGCCTAGGGAAAGCCTTGGGAGGTCACTAGTTGGGGATCTTCCTATAGTCTACCTTGCAATTGTGTGGTCTTAAGCTCTCTTGGTTATGTGGTGAAGCCTTAGACCTTATATGTTCAAGACCCTTGCATTGTTATGGTCATCATATTCATGTATGGTATACCATATTCTTGTTTTTCAACTCATAATCCTAGAGCGATTCTAACCTCTTTGTGGTTAGGGTTTTCCTAGGAAAGTGACATATTCAAAGTGGTCACCAAGGTCTATATTAGGGTTCAAAACCCTAACCCATTTCAAACTCACCATCTTGGGGTGTTTTTAACCTTTTCATGGTTAGGGTTTTCCCAAGAGAAGTGACATATTCAATAAGACTCTCAAAGTCTATATTAGGGTTTCAAGCCCTAAACCATCTCTTTCAAATCCTAGTTTTTTTAAAACCTCTTTAAATTTTATGTTCAAAGGTTTTTTCAAAAATATGTCTAAGAGCTGTTTTCTTGAAGCCCTAGAAATTCATGTCTTAGGAAACCCTAGCTTTGTCCCCTAATCTTCATTCTTGCATCCTTGCATTTATTGCATCAAAACAGTTTTCACAATCCTTGTTACATTACGTTTTAAAAAAACTGTATATCTCTCTTGAGTTATTTTAAAAAAATCATCACATAAAATAATAGATTTCTCAAACCCCTCCATTTTGGAAACAAAATTGAATCTTTTCATTTTAGAAACAAATCAAATCTTCTATTTTTGGAAACAAAATCAAATCTTTCCTTTTTTAACATCAAATCAAATCTTTTCTTTTTCAATTTCAAATCATATATTTCCTTTTTTCACTTAAAATCACAAATTTTTCAAAATTCCTTTTCAAGTGCATGCATTAATCCTTTCCAAAACTACTAGGGTCAAACCCTAACCCTAAACCACCTTTCAAAACCACATTCCAAAACCTTGGGTCTACCAAACCGTAGGTCAACCGAATCTTAGTTGGTCAACCTTAGGTTAACCTAACCCTGGTCAGTCAACCCTAGGTCAAACTAACCCTAGGTTACCTTAACCCTAGTTTGCCCAACCAAGATTACGCGGCTTCAAGACTTTAACTCTAGGACCCTTTTTTAAACCCTAACTCAAACCCAAAAATGTTTCCAAAAGTTCTTTCAAACTTGTCTCAATTCAAAATGGCTAGATTATTACTATTTTTAATAACTGTTTTAAAAAATGATTTCAAAAGCTCTCAACCCTAAGGCGATCCGAACCCTTTCATGGTTGGGGTTTCATATGAAAAGTGATACTTCAAATGAAATCTTTAAGGTTTACAGTAGAGTTCCAAACCCTAAAGGGTTTTTACAAAACCTCTTTTCCAAAACTATTTTCAAACATCACATTCTTGAAGCAATTCTAAGTCTTCCTATGGTTAGGGTTATTCAAGGTAAATTGAGATATCCAAACAAGGGTTCCATAACCCTAAAGTCCAAAAACTGAGAGAAGCGTCTAGCCCCTTTTCTAAAAATGTTTTTTCAAAAATCATAACCTTAAAGGAGCTTAGTTCTCAATTACTAATCTCTTAAAAGGCAATGAAACATCAACATACCTTTCATAAGGTACATAAAAACTATTTTTAAAAATCTTTTCAAGACAAGTTCACAAGAGCTTTTCTAAATCCAAATTCCACTTTCAAGGGCCGTAATCAAGCTTTCAAAACCACTCCAAAACTCTCCAAAGTCCTATTTCAAATTTCAAGTAAAAAACTCTCAAGTTTTATTTTTCAAAACAAGACCCCAATAAGTCTTTGAAATTTTTCAAAGGCTCCAATGCACCTATTTTCAATCGAACCCCGAGTCCGAACTACGATTGACTTGATTCTCAACAAATGAGATACATAGACAACCTTCATAAATGTGGTCACAACTTTAATATCCCAAATCAAATCCATTTTTCAAACTTCTATTTCTCATCTCTTTTCTAAAAACTCCTAAACTCAACATGCCTAGGGGAAGCTTTTGAGAAGCCACCAATTGGGGGCCCTCCCTTAAGCCTACCTCATCATGGTATGGGCTTAAGGCCCTCTTGTAATATGGTGTAGCCTTGAGCCTTGTATGTTTCATGACCCCTACTGGTGGTAACTTCACTCTTGTCTTGCATGCTTGGCCCCATTTTTATGTTCAAACCATTTTCGAAACACTTTTAAAATATCAATCTCTACACTATTTTCAAACTCCATATTTAAGTATTTTCTTAAAAATGGTTCTAAGGGTGAGTTTCTTGAAGTCTAACTTAAACCCTAGATTTCCATGCCCTAGGGAACCCCCTTTTAACCCCTAGCCTTCATTTTCGCATCCATGCATTTTCTATCTTCAAGTTGCATTAAAATGTTTTCTAAAATCACTATCTCTATAATGATTTTCAAAATTTTGCTCTCTTGAGCTTTGTGGTTGAAATGGCCGCTATGGAGCCCTCTCTTGGATGGTTCCCCCCTTGATTTGGCCATAAGAACCCTTGCTCAATAGAGTGGTTTTCTAGCCCTTCCCTCGCCCCCCCCCCCCCCCCCCCCCCCCCCCCCCCCCCCCCCCCCCCCCCAAAAAAAGTGGTTTTCAAAACAACCCTCTACAAGAAGGGTTCTCAAAAGTTCATTCTCTTTAATTTGCATAAAAATGATTTTCCAAAACTACCATTTCCATTTTAATTTTTATAAGTTTTTCTCTCTTGAATTAGAGGTTGTAATGGTCCTCATGTAGATCTCTTTTAAATGGCTCCCCATTTTTTACCATATGAACCCTACACTAGTCAGAGCAAATTTTCAAGGAAATGATCTTTCCAAATTCAAGACTCTTTTACTTGTTTTCTTCCAAAAAGTGCCACATAAAAATGAAAATTTTTTGTTGCATAAAATGGTAAGTTTTCGTGACATTCAAATGTCCAAATTTTCCTTTCAAGTTCATTTATAAAACCACCTTCCAAAACCACTAGGTCCAAACCCTAGATGAAAACCATCCTTCAAAACCATTAGGTTCAAAACCACTCTCCAAAATCACCTTTCAAAATCTTAGGTTAACTTGACCCTAGTTGTCCAAACCCTAGGCTAACTTGCCCTAGTTGTCCTTAACCCTAGGTTAACCTAACCCTAGGTCACCTAACCCAAGTTACCTTAACCAAGGTTGCTTAAACTTCAAGACTCCAATTCAAAAGCCCTTTTCAAATGATCTTTCAATTCAAAAACCATTTTCAAAACATGTTTTCAAAAATCTCCTACTCTCTTGGGTTTCCAAAAACCCTAATTCAAAAGTCCTCTTAAATGTTAGCATACCCCTTTCAAAATGTTTTCAAAAACTCAATACCTTAGGTGATCCTAACCTCCTCATGATTAAGGTTTCCAAAGGAAAAAGTGATACATCAAATACAACCTTTAAGGTTGTTCATATTAGGGTTTTAAGATCCTAAGTGTTTTTTAAAAACCTTTTTCAAAAATGATTTTTAAGAGTCACATCCTCGAAGTAATCTTAGGCCTTACATGGTTAAAGTTGTTCAAGGAAAGTGAGCTATCAAGTAGGGTTCTATAACTATAAAGTTTTCAAAATCCTAAGGGAAGTGTCTAACCCTTTTTCTAAATGATTTTCCAAAAATTATAACCCTAAAGGAGTCTAGTTGATTAATAACTAGTCTCTCAAGGGTGACAAAATATTTTAAAGTACCTTTCATAAGGTATACAAAAAATGATTTCAAAAAAACTTTTCAACGACAAGTTCACAAGAGCTTTCCCAATCCCAGCTCCCTTTCAAAATCCCTAATCAATATTTCAAAAACATTTTCAAAACTCGCTTGAGTTGTTTCAAATATTTCCAAAACTCTCTTGAGTTATTTCAAAATATTACAAAAACTCTCTTGAGTTACTTCCAAAACACTTCAAAAATTCCTCAAGTTTTACTTCAAAAGCATTTTCGAAACTCTGTTAAGTTGTTTCAATACATTCTAAAGATCTCTTAAGTTCTATGTCTAAGGATATTTTCAAACCCTCAAGTTCTATTTCAAGTCAAAACTCTTGAATCAAAGTTTCATAACCTTCCAAGACTCACATGAGTCTATCTTAAATCAAGTCCTAGCCCGAACTACGACTGACCTAATTCTCACCAAATCAGATACGTAGGCAACTTAAGAAAATCTAGTTGTGGTCACCATGTCCTTCAAATGGACACATTTCAAAAATATTCCAATCATTCAATTTTAAAACTCGCACAACCTATGAATGACCTAATTCTCACCAAATGAGATATGTAGGCAACCTTCGGATAGGTGCAGTCATAACCTTTATTTCAAGTCAAATAATCTTTCTAAAATTCTTTCTCCAATCAAACTATCTTTTCAAAATCAAACTTCAAGTCTTTTCAAACTCTTCCAAAGTCTTTTTAAAACTTGCATTATGCATCATTCATCCAAAAAGTGATGACCAAACCCCTCTTTCAAAAGTCTAAAAGTGGATATAAAGTCAACATTGGTAACTGATGATTGAAGTGAGTGAACTAAGGGTAAATAGACATGTAGGTATCGAAAGGGTAGGGTAGGGTGACGATCTTAGGATGTCTTTCTACACCTAACCAACCCCTAGACTATAGATTTCTATTTTGAAGACTAAAACTGGAGTCATGTTTTTAAAAGGGCTTTAAAATACTTTCAAAAGGTTACTAAAAATCTTTTTCCTAAAAACATTCTTAAGAAGGACGTATTCAAAATATTTTTGAAAAACCTCAGTCTGGTCTGTGGATTATACTTAGTTTTAGATGACATAACACATCTTTAAATATGTTAGGTGGCGACTCTCAATTTTTCCAAAAAAGCCCTTACTAAGGCCAAGTTTTCAAGTTCAAAACCCTGTTGCACTTGTCCTTTTAAGAGGATAAGTTCTAACAGAGAGAGTATCATATTTTTCCTAAGTCACGAGAGCTTAGGTCAAAACTGGGGCATGACACTATTCAATTCCAAACTTACATCAACTTTTTTAGCAAAAAATATCTTTCATTATCTACTCATACAATCTTAATGCTTTGTTCTTTCATCATACATTACATATATGATTATGTCATTACAAGAAAACAAAAATGGTGCTTTTTTTATTCTCATCCCCAGTGAAGACAATTAACTAAGGAGACTCAAATTAAATTGTAAAGTATAACTTTCAAATACATACATGTACATATGCATATATAAATTTTCCCAAACTTATTGAAATAGAAAAAAACAACAAAAAAAAGAAGAATCATAATAAATTTTCCCTTACAATTGCTTTCAGAATAAGCAATCTTGGGAAATTATATTTACTACCAAAGCTGTGATGACCCAGTCAACTTGGTCAAAAGTGGGCCTGGGTTGCCTTTGAAATTTTACACAACTTTAGCGGATTTTTTTGCAATTAGAGCAAAGTCAATTTAAAACTAAAAGCTGAAACTCTTCTCTCTCTCTTTCTCATTCGTTCACTGCACAACAAAAAACAGAGAACTGCCCTCTCTCGGTTTGTTGCTCCCCCTCCATGGTTTCTTCATTTACTTTGTGCATTTTAATCCCTTTTAGAGTTGGATTTTTATACCTTAACTTAGGGTTTGTATTTTTCTCTTCTACGGCTTGGTGTGAGAGGATTTAAAGAGGCCTCTCACAACTTGGATTCACTCGTGGGTGACGATCTACACTGAGGTAGGGGGTTTATACATGTGTTTTGTTATAAGGTTAATGATTTTGAGTTACATAGGTGGATTGGGTAGAAATCATGGCTATAGAAATTTTAATTTGAGTTTTAGGGTTTTATTTGAACTTGAAAATTAATTACAATTTTGTTTCTTGATTCTCTTAATTGATTGTTATTATATTTATCATGATGAGTTAGTATTAATGCTTTGTGTATTTATTGAATGGTTTGAATAAAAATCTAGGAATTTATCATGTTTAGATGTTAAATAAAATTAGGAATTTTTACCATAAATTATTGGTTAATAAAATTGGCTTGATATTTATGTGATTGATGTGTATGCAAGTTATATTTGAGGCGTTGGTCAATTTGAAGAAATAATTTGGGTATTTTGCTTACTTGACATAGTGTGAAGTAGGCATAAAAATAAATAAAAATAATTAGAGATTATGTTATGAAAATGCTACTTGGATGTCTTGAATAATAATTAGAGACTATGTTATGAATTTGATAATTGGGATATTATTGATCCTACTTTTTTTTTATATATTTATTTATTTTTGATTGAGGGACGTTAATGTTGTTTTAGACTTGGGTTTAGTCTATCGATACTTGGGCATGCTCGGGCATGGGCTTGAAGGCTTGGGCCCTAGGAGTTTGCATTAGAATAAAGGCTTGGTGCCTCATTTAACTAGATACACGCGTCCTTTAGGTACGGCACAAAAGGAGTGAAATTATTTGAAAACACGCGTCCTTTGGGTGATATCCCATAAAGAGTGGAAGAGATTACAGGTGGAATTGTATCCCCTCCTCAGTACGGCTGGTTGCATCATGCATTTGCATTGGGTTGGACTTGGGTAAGTCCTAGTATTTTGTTTTGTTTTATTTTATTTTATTTATTTATGCATTTAATCATTTCAGTCTTAGTTTTATAGAGTCAAGTTAATTTCTATTATTGTTGGTGACTAAATAGTTTGCGGTTTGACGTTGGATGTGTTTGAATTTTATTTAGTTAATATGTGTGTGTGCTTGCATTATACCATTGGGCATTGGGTTGGGAGTGAGGATTTAGAGATTGTATTTATTTATTTTCATGCATCTTTACTTGTATACTTGCACATATTACCTCATTTTTATTAACCAGATAGCATAACCTCCTATTTGAGCTGTGGAAATGCTCACCCTACAACAGTTGCAGGTGGGCTCTTGGATAAGCAAGCTTGAGGACTGAGATTAGGACACCGGATGTCTTCTATGTATTTTGAACCCATATTGTGTTACCCTTGGGTTTTAATTTATTTCTTTTAGTTTTGTACTATACCTCTAAACTTTCATCCCTTTTATTTTTTGAATGACTGTAATATTACTATTATTATTATTTTTGTGATACACTTAGAGATTTATTTTCTGTTGGTAGAATTCTATAATTTATCGCTTATTGTGATTTGGTTTGGAGGATGGGTTATTGACGTCAGAGTATTGAGTTGGAGATTTTGAAGTGTTATTGGAGTTTGGAGATTTGAGGTTGAAACATTTTCTTTAAAATAGGTTTTATAAAAAATGGAATTGTCCAATATACGAATGGACCCACACAGTTTTGTTCCAGAAATTTTTAAAATAAAAACTATCTCTAAAACAAATTTCAAAACCTATTTCGACCAAAATTTGACGTGGCTACAAATTTTGACTTGGACTTTTCAACGTTCGAAACTTTATTCTTTAAAAGTCGACCTTCAAAAATTGGAGCATGACAACTTGGTATCAGAGTGCTGGGTTTGAATACCCGTGACTTTGGGGAGAGGCTTTGCCTTAGATTTGGGTTACATCTATGTGTTGGTTGCATAATAAGCATGGTTTGTTGCATTTGTCGTAATATCTAATTTGCTATGTGACGGTGAGCATGGGTTATGTGATGATATATGTTTATGACATGCTTAGAAAAATTCACACCTGGTTGGTTGGATACACGTGGTTTGTATATACTATGCCTAATACTTGTTCGTGCTTAAGGACGCTAGAAGTGCATACTGAGATTATTTGTTATTGAACGTTTGTTTTATGTGTCTTATAAGGAATATGCCTCCAAAGGGACGAGGCCGAGGGCGCACTAGTAATCGTGGTGGAGGTGATGTTCCACTAACGCCATTTGATGGTGCCGAATTCATGGGGCAGATGACTACTGTCATGACTCAGATAGTTAGAAATCTTCAGCAGGAAGTAGTACAGCCGTGGCAAGAACCCGGGATTAGGGCAACAATCAGGGACTATAACAGGTTGTCACCACCACAGTTTGATGGCAAGACTAGGGCAGTGGCTGCGGAGAATTGGTTAGAGGAGACCACTAGATTACTGGAAGGGCTAGATATCAAGGAGGATGTGTCTAGGGTCTGGATAGCTTCATTGAAGTTGATTGGTGATGTAGGTGTTTGGTGGGCAAGTATCAGAGAGACACATGATATAAAGCAGATGCAGTGGGAACAGTTTTAGACATTGGTCTTGACTCATTTCTTTTCTGAGGTTACGAGGGATGCACTGAGGGAAGAGTTTATATGTTTGACTCAGAGGGAGATGAGTGTTATGGATTATCAGGTCAGGTTTACCTTTTTGGCTAGATTTGCACCAGAGATGGTTTCTACTGGGCCTTTGAAGGCCAAAAGATTTATTCGGGGGTTGAAGCCCTCCATTCGATTGAGACTTACTCTGTTTCACTTGGAGACCTATGAGCAGGCTTTTGAGAAGGCCTTATTGGTAGAGGAGGAGATGTAGGATTCTAAGAGGATTTAGGAGGCTAGGTCCTAGTCCAAGAGTACTAGTTTAGACAATTCAAGGTGAAAGAGGTCAAGGGAAAGTACTGGTCGTTGTTAGGGGCAGCAGGCCCAGAGGTTTGTTTCTTCTTCTTCTGGAGGTTCTTTTGGGACTCCAGCACTTTGTCATCAGTGTGGTCAGCCAGGTCACCGTAGGGTAGAATGTCCTTAGCAAAGTTTAACACTGCTAATGGCACCCTCGAATGGAGATCAGAGGGGTTGTTACAGTTGCAGACAGGCAGGCCACATTTGTAAGGATTGTCCTCAGGGGAGGAGAGCATTGGGTGATGGGTTTACTTCAGGACAGCCACAACAGCAGCATCAGTAGTACCCACAGCAGTTTCAGTTACCACACTCTCAGCAGTAGTCATATTAGCAGTATCCTGGTGCGATACCAACAGCACCCATGCAGACTTATCGAGCTCCATTACCTTTACCTTCGATGTCATCTCAAGGTTCGAGGTCATCTTCTTCGAGCCAGTAGTTTGGACATCGCGGGAAAGGTCAAGTAGGACAGCGTCTGTAAGGTCGAGTATTTATGGCTATTACATCAGAGACACAAGGGGATTTATCAGTGGTGCGAGGTACATTTTTGGTGTTTGGGTGTTTAGCTCGGGTGTTGTTAGATTCAGGTGCATCGCTTTCATTCATTGCCACATCGTTTGTAAGTGTATTGGGGTTAGACGTGGATCAGTTAGAGTTAGGTTTGTGGATAGACACCCCAGTCGGGGGTGGAGTATATTTGGACTGGGTTTACCGGGACTATGTTCTGGGGATTGACGATCGCCAATTTATTCACGACTTCATCTTGTTAGACATGTTGAGTTTTGACGTGATTTTGGGGATGGACTGGTTGTCTATGTTCAGGGCCATTATAGATTGTTTCAGTCGTAGGGTGTCGATCTGTACGCCTAAGGGAGATTGCTTTCGGTTTGTGGGGGAGCGAAGTGACCCCTTAGTGGCTTCCTTGTTTAGTTTGTTTGCCAAGAATAGTTCTAGCTTTTTCTTGGCCAGTTTGTTAGCTGAGGAAGAGGTTGCGATTCATAATGAATTTCCTCAGGTTGTTTATGAATATCCGGATGATTTGTATGGTTTGCCACCTGTTCGAGAGGTAGAGTTTATGTTGGATCTTGTGCCTGGAGTGGCACTTATTTCGATGACACCATATCGCGTTGGACCTGCAAAGTTGTGAGAATTGAAGGTTCAGTTGCAGGAGCTACTAAACAAGGGTTTTCTTCGACCGAGCGCGTCGCCTTGGGGAGCACATGCTTTGTTTGCCCAGAAGAAGGATGGTTCCTTATGGTTATGTATCGATTACAAGAAGCTGAATCGGATCACGGTAAAGAATAAATATCCTATGCCGAGGATTGATGATTTATTCGACCAACTGAAAGGTTCAACTTGTTTCCCGAAAATTGATTTGAGGTTGGGTTACTACCAGTTGCGAGTTAGGGAGGAGGACATCTACAAGATAGCTTTTCGCACTCGTTACGAGCATTATGAGTTTGTAGTGATGCCATTTAGGCTGACGAACGCACCAGCAACATTCATAGCTTTGATGAACCACATCTTTCGAGAGTACTTAGATCAGTTCGTGGTGGTATTCGTGGATGACATTTTGATATATTCACCTTCAGCAGAGGAGCACGAGGGGCACTTGTGTATTATTTTACAGATGCTACGGGAGCACCAGTTGTTTGCTAAATTTGAGAAATGCAAGTTTTGGCTAGAAGAGGTGAAATTCCCAGGCCACGTCGTATCAGGTGTGGGAGTGTCAGTTGATCCTTCTAAGATTGAGTCAATTGCTGAGTGGGAGAGACCGCAGAATGTGTTCAAAATCTGGAGCTTCTTAGGCTTGGTTGGTTATTACCGACGCTTCATACCAGACTTTTCACGATTAGCAGCACCGATGACTAGATTGACTCGAAAAAGGGTTAGATTCATTTGGGACGACGCATCTGAGCAAGCATTTCAAAAGCTAAAGCGGAGGTTGACTATAACACCAGTGTTAGTGATTCCCGAGAGAGGAATTGGCTACACGGTTTATTGCGATGCGTCGTGTGAGCGTATTGGCTACGTGTTGATGCAGTTGGGTTCGGTAGTGGCATATGGCTCATGGCAGTTAAAGACACACGAGAAGAACTACCCTACCCACTACGTGGAGCTCGCAGCAAACATCTTTGCCTTGAAGAGTTGGAGGCGTTATCTTTATGGTGAGAAATTTGAAGTGTTTTTCGATCACAAGAGTTTGAAGTACATCTTTACACAGAAAGACTTGAATCTTCGATAGAGATGATGGGTGGAGTATTTCTAAGACTATGACTTCGAGTTACATTATCATCCTGGGAAGGCGAATGTTGTGGCAGATGCCTTGACTAGAAAGAGTTGAAATAGTTTAGCCTGTTTTGCGGTTCGGGAATGGAAGATGATGGATGAGATTAGTGAGTACGACCTTCGTCTTGCTAAGAAGACAGTACCTGCTACACTGTTCACGATGGTAACACAGCCAACACTTATTAGTAGAGTTATTGACACTCACTATTCAAATGAGGTGGCAGATTTTATTCGAGCTTATGTTTTTGGTGACAATGGACTCAAGGATTGGGCAGTAGGCGCGAACTGTGGCTTACGGTTTCAAGGGAGATTGTATATACCGATAACTTGTCGAGATGAGGTTCTTCAGGAGTTTCATCATTCACTACTTGTAGTTCATCCGGGAGGCACTAAGATGTATCATGATCCATAACGTCAGTTCTGGTGGAAGGGCATGAAAGGAGATGTAACACAGTTTGTATTACGATGGTTGATTTGTCAGCAAATTAAAGCCGAACACCAGAGACTAGCAGGGCAGTTGCAGTCTTTACCAGTAGCAAAGTGGAAGTGGGATCATGTCATGATGGATTTTGTTATGGGACTTCCTACATCACCGCGAAGGCATGATGCTATTTAGGTTATAGTTGACCGATTGACGAAATCGACACACTTTTTGGGGGTACAAATGATTTATTCTGTGACCAAACTTAGCAGGTTGTATATTCAGGAGATTGTGAGACTTCATGGTGTTCCAGTCTCTATTGTTTTGAAGTGGGATCCAAAGTTTACGTCGCGATTTTAGTGAAGTCTTTAGGAAAACTTGGGAACTCAATTAAATTTCAGCACAACGTTTCACCCTCAAACAAATGGGCAATCAGAGAGGACGATTCAAATCTTAGAGGACATGCTACGAGCATATGTACTTGACTTTCGGGGTAGCTGGGAGGATCACTTACCTTTGGCAGAGTTTGCTTATAACAACAGCTATTAGTCGAGCATTGAGATGGCACCTTTTGAGGCTTTGTATGGTTGACCATGTAGGTCCCCAGTTTGTTGGACTGGGTTGGGCAATGTAGTTGGCATGGGGCCAAATTTGATCCAGGAGAAGACTGAAAAGATCAAAGTGATTCGACAGTGACTACTCACGGCTCAAAGTCGTCAGGAGAGTTACACGGACAGACGAAAACGGCCTTTAGAGTTCAAGATGGGTGATCATGTTTTTTTGAAGGTATCTCCACGGAAAGGTTTGAGGAGATTTGGTCAGAGTAGGAAGTTATCACTACTTTACATTGGACCTTTTCAGATTCTTGAGAAGATCGGGGTCATTACATATCGATTAGCGTTACCACCACAATTTTCGAGAGTGCATGATATTTTTCATGTCTCGATGTAGAGGAAATACAAGCCAGATCCTTCACACATGTTGGATTGGACAAACAAGGAGTTGGAGGAGGACGTATCCTTTAAGGAACATCCAGTACAAATTATTGACTTTAAGGAGCAAGTTTTTCGGGGTGAGACTATTTAATGGGTGAAGATGATATGGTGACATCATGGGCCTGAAGAGACTACGTGGGAATGAACATCCGAGTTATTCGCCAAACATCCTGAGTTGTTTGCCAGTTAGGTATGTTCTAGTTTCAAGGACAAAACTATTTTCTTAGTTAGGGAGGGTTTGATGACCCAATCAACTTGGTCAAAAGTGGGCCTGGGTTGCCTTTGAAATTTTACACAACTTTAGGGGAGTTTTTTACAATTAGAGCAAAGTCAATTTAAAACTAAAAGCTGAAACTCTTCTCTCTCTTTTTCTCGTTTGTTCACTGTGCAGCAAAAAATAAAGAGCTGCCCTCTCGGTTTGTTGCTCCTCCTCCATGGTTTCTTCATTTATTTTGTGCATTTTAATCCCCTTTAGAGCTGAATTTTTATACCTTAACTTAGGGTTTGTATTTTTCTTTTCTAGGGCTTGGTGGTGGAGGATTTAAAGAGGGCTCTCACAACTTGGATTCACTCGTGGGTGACGATCTACACCGAGGTAGAGGGTTTACACATGGGTTTTGCTATAAGGTTAATAATTTTGAGTTATATAGGTGGATTGGGTAGAAATCATGGCTATAGAAATTTTAATTTGAGTTCTAGGGTTTTATTCGAACTTGAAAATTAATTACAATTTTGTTTCTTGATTCTCTTAATTGATTGTTGTTATATTTATCATGATGAGTTAGTATTAATGCTTTGTGTATTTATTGAATGGTTTGAATAAAAATCAAGGAATTTATCATGTTTAGATGTTAAATAAAATTAGGGACTTTTACCATAAATTATTGGTTAATAAAATTGGCTTGATATTTATGTGATTGATGTGTATGCAAGTTATATTTGAGGTGTTGGTAAATTCGAAGAAATAATTTGGGTATTTTGCTTACTTGACATAGTGTGATGTAGGCATAAAAATAAATAAAAATAATTAGAGATTATGATATGAAAATGCTGCTTGGATGTCTTGAATAATAATTAGAGATTATGTTATGAATTTGATAATTGGGATATTATTGATCCTACTTTTTTTTTATATATTTATTTATTTTTGATTGAGGGACGTTAATGTTGTTTTAGACTTGAGTTTAGTCTATCAATACTTGGATATAGTCAGGCATGGGCTTGAAGCCTTGGGCCCCAGGAGTTTATATTAGAATAAAGGCTTGGTGTCTCATTTAACAGGATACACACGTCCTTTAGGTGCAGTCCATAAAGAGTGAAATTATTTGAAAACACGCGTCCTTTGGGTGATATCCCATAAAGAGCGGAAGAGATTGCAGGTGGAATTGTATCCCCTCCTCAGTACGGCCGGTTGCATCATGTATTTGCATTGGGTTGGACTTGGATAAGTATTGGTATTTTTTTTTATTTTATTTTATTTTATTTATTTATTCATTTAATCATTTCAGTCTTAGTTTTATAAAGTCAAGTTAATTTCTGTTATTGTTGGTGACTAAATAGTTTTGCAATTTGATGTTAGATGTGTTTGATTTTTATTTACTTAATGTGTGTGTGTGCTTGCATTATAGTATAATGATTATACCATTGGGCATTGGGTTGGGAGTGAAGATTTCGAGGTTATATTTATTTATTTTCATGCATCTTTACTTGTATACTTGCACATATCACTTTATGTTTATTAGCCAGATAGCATAACCTACTACTTGAGCCGTGGAAATGCTCATCCTATAACAGTTGCAGGTGGGCCCTTGGGTAAGTAGGCTTAAAGACTGAGATTAGGACACCGGACGTCTTCTATGTATTTGTAAGCACCCCATTTTTGACCGCTCGGCAGTCTTTGCTCTGTCCAGACTTGTACTCAAGTCAATATGGACGTATTCCAATTGAAACCAGCTCACTAAGTCCAAATTTCGTCTGTCCATCGCTTTGCGGGCCCGCCAGGTCCAAATAGAGGTAAAATGACCAAAATGCCTTTAGGGGGCATTGTTCTTTCCAATTCCAATTCCAACCCCTCTCTCAAGACAGTTGATTCCTTGAGACGGTAAATCTACTCCAATTAGGCACGTCTTTTAGGAGACGATAAGTCCCCTTTCCAATCCCTCTCTCGAGATAGTTTATTCCTCGAGACGGTTCTAAATCAGGCACGTCTTTCCAAAGACGGTAAGTCTTCTTTCCAATTCCAACCCCTCTCTCGAGACAGTTTATTCCTAGAGACGGTTCCAAATCAGGCACGTCTTTCCGAAGACGGTAAGTCCCCTTTTCAATCCCTCTCTCGAGACAGTTTATTCCTCGAGACGATTCCAAATTAGGCACGTCTTTCCGAATACGGTAACTCCCCTTTCCAATCCCTATCTCGAGACAATTTATTCCTCGAGACGGTTCCAAATCAGGCACGTCTTTCTGAAGATGATAAGACCCCTTTCCAATTCCTCTCTCGAGACAGTTTATCCCTCAAGACGGTCCTAAATTAGGCACGTCTTTCCGAAGACGGTAAGTCCTTTTTCTAATCCCTCTCTCGAGATAGTTTATTCCTCGAGACGGTCCGGCACATTTTTCAAAGAAAATCTCTTCGAAACTATAAGTCCCTTTAAACCTGTCAACTGAGACGAGACCCCAGGTTCCCTAGATGGTAGAACGGTCCACCTTTGGCGCCTGCTAGCCAGCCAATACAAAAATATCCGTTTAGGCACACCTTCCAAGAAAGTTGACTTCTCAGGCGCTAAGTCCCTTTAGCAGCTTCCCGAGATCAGGCAGTCTCAGGAATGATTACGAACCATTAGAGTAGCGGAAATACTCGCAAACATCACAACCGTTAGAGTAGTGAAAATACTCGTAGACAGGTCGATATAAGGAATTGCCAACAAACTCCTGTATCATGCGACCGCCGTCAGAGTGGCGAAAACACTCAAAAACTAAGTCAACACCAGTGCCTGCTAACCCACTTCGGTGAAAAATGACCAAACTGCCCCTTAGGCCAATTCCGAGACTTTTCGGTCAAGATGACCATTTCGCCCCTAAGCATTCGAACACCCTGGGAACCACACTGGCTCTGGATATCAAACCGGTAATCTCCTGAGATTGCTTCTTATAGTATTCTCAACCTTCCTCCATCTTTCCGGATCATTCCGAGTCAGTTCCGGCAAACCCGGTACAAAATGACCGTTTTGTCCTTGGTGGGCCGGTCTCCTTTTTCGACCACACCGGCTCTGGGTATCAAAACAGTAATCTTCTAAGATTGCTTTTTATAGTGTTCTCATCCTTTCTTTACCTTTTCGGATCCTTTCGAGTCAATTTCGGCAAACCCGGCATAAAATGATTGTTTTGCCCCTAGGGGACCGGTCGCCTTTTCCGACCACACCGGCTCTGGGAATCAAACCGGTAACTTCCCGAGATTACTTCTTATAGTATTCTCAACCTTCTTCTACCTTCCCGGATCATTCCGAGTCAATTCCGGCAAACCCGATGCAAAATGACATTTTTGCCCCTAGAGGGCTGGTCGCCTTTTCCGACCACACCGGCTCTGGGAATCAAATCGGCAACCTTTGGAAATATTCTGAATAATGTTTCCAAATCTCGAGTCTTCTTCCAAGACAGTCTGAGTTCGTCCTGGCAGCTTTTCGACCCGATTGACCGTTTTACCCCTAAAGGTCTAGTCAACCCTTCCGACACATCTTGTCCTCATTTTTCAAGTCAAATACCTCTAGGACACTATTTTAAGTGTTCCTGCTCTTTTCCGGCCTTCCAGGTCATTCCCGGACTCTCAAAATCATTCCCAGACTTTCCGTAGTCACTCCTAGTGAAGCCAGGCTAAAAATTGCATGGTAGTCACTAGTACAGGCGCCCAAATCTAGTCAAAGATATGTTGCTTGCCGACTCACAAACTTTCCAAACGGCTGGCGCCACTCCTAGTGGCGCCAAGAGCAATTTTGCCCTGGCGCCAAGAGCAATAAATACAGAGCCTCTTCTAGCTTGAAGGAGGTCCGAAAACTCAGTCTAAAAACACCAATATTCGATATACAGAGCTCATGCACTCCCTAAACCCTAGCTTCCTTAGGTTTTCCAAACCCTAGCCACCATACACTAAACCTTAGCCTCCTATACACTCATACACACCTCTATACACTTATACCCTAGCCTCTAACCTTCCTTTGAAGACTTGAAGAGCTGCAACTTGAAGTTTGAAGATTGAAGACAACTCTTGAAGATTGAGGACGAAGATCAAGACGAAGACCGAAGACAAGCAAGGCGCGCAAAATAAATAAGACATACGGTAGGCTTTCTTTTTAAATTTTCGCACTTCCCCCCTCTCTCTTCTCTCTCCTAACCCACTTGGGTTTTCTCTATTTTAATCCCTCATCTCTTTCCCCTCCTTTCTTTGCATGCTTGAAACAAGGGGACTCCCGGTCCATGTGCAGGATTAGACTATCGGAGGGTCACCGTGTTGGGGGCTTTCCTTTAGGCTAACCAGAGACCACGTGGGTTCGGCTCCCTTGATTATGTGGTGAAGTCTTAACCTTGTATGTTCACGACCCCAAATTTGCATTGTGCATATCATGATCTTGCATCTTCTAAAAACCGTTTTCAAACTCGTTTTCAAAGCTTGCATTAAACTTGTTTTCAAAATTGCATCAAAATCTCCTTTTTCAAAACACGTTTTCAAAATCACACTTCTAGGGTGGTTTTAGCCTTTCCATGGCTAGGATTGCTTTAAGAAAGTGTTACATTTAAAGTGACCAATATGGTCCATATTTTCAAATCTTGTTGTTTTCAAAACCGCTTTCCTAAAGTGGTTCTAGCCCTCTTATGGTTAGAATCGCTTTAGGAAAGTGAGATGTTTTTATACCTTCTAAAAACTCTCTTTTCAAATCCCTCCTCCTAAAAATCTCTTTTCCAACATGCTTTCCAAAAGCTCCTCTTTCCAAAATTGTTTTCTAAAAACTCTTTTCAAAACTTCCTTTTTCAACTCCTTTCCAAAACGCTCTCTTCAAAGTCCACTTTCCAAAAACGTTCCCTAGGTCTCTTTCCTAGAAAAACTCTCTCCAAAAATCTTTCCAAAAACTCTCTTTCCAAAATCTTCCTTTTAGAAACTCCCCTCTAGGATTTCCTTCCAAAAATACTTATTTCCAGAAACATACTTTCCAAAAACGCCTCTCTAGGATTCCCTTCTAATAATCTTCGTTTTCAAAAACTCTCTTTCCAAAATCTTCCCTCTAGAAACTCATCTCTAGGATTTCCTTTCTACAAATCTTCATTTCCAAAAAATACACTTTCCAAAAATCCCTTTTCTTGATGCCCAAGTCAAGCCTTAGAGCTAACAATTAGGAAACCCTAATTCCCTTTCTAAAAACATGGTTTTCAAACTTGCCTTAAAACCTAGGTTTCCAAAACCTCTTGTTTTCTACATCCAAGTTATACACATTTCCAAAACCTTTTTTTTTATGTCAAAACTATAGTTTTTCAAATCTAGGGTTTCTAGAAACTTCCCTTTCCAAATCCTTGTCAAATCCAATCTTCTCTTTAGGAAACCAAATCCAATCTTCCCATTTAGGAAACTAGATCATATCCTCCGTTTTTGGAAACAAAATCAAACCTTCTCTTTTAGAAACAAAATCCAATCCCTTGTTTTAGGGAATAGGAATCTTAACCCTTTCTAATCTAAATCTTTCCTAATTCACCTCTTTCCTAATTTCTTACTTTCCTAAACCATAAGTTTCCTAAAACTTCCAAATCTTTTCTTAAACATTAAACTTCCACATCTTCCCTAATTCAACCCTTTCCTAATTCTACCCCTTTCCAAATCTTAACTTTCCAAACCTAAGTTTTCCAATCTTTCCTAAACTCAAACCTTTCCTAAACTCAACCTTTTCTAATCTCAAGATTTTCTAAAACTAAAACTCTAAAACTTTCTAAATCCTAAACTTTCTAAATTCGAAACTTTCAAACTCTAAATTTTTCTAAGTTCTAAACCTCAAATCTTTCAAAGTCTAAACCTTTCCTCATTCCAACCTTTCTTAATTCCACATCCTTTCCAAACTTTAACTCCCCAAATCTAGATTTTCAAATCTTTCTAAAACTCAAATTTTGAATCTTCCAAAAATTCTAGAAGCTTTCTAAATTCAAATCTTTCCTAATTTAAAATCTTTCTAAAATTCTAAGCTTTCCAAATTCAAAACTTTCTTAACTTGAAACTTCCCAAAATCTAAAATTTTCTTAAACTAAACTTTCCTAATTCAAAACATTTCTAAATTCAACACTTTCCCATTTCAAAACCTTTCTTAAAACGAAGCTTTCTCACTTTCAAAAACTTCCCTATTTCAAGACATTCCAAATTCAAAACTTTCCTATTTTGAAAACTTTCTAAATTCGAAACTTTCATAAGTTAAACTTTCCTAAATCCAAATGTTCCTAAAGTGAAACCTTTCCTTTTCCAAAATTTTCCTAATTCAAAACTTTCCTAAGTCGAAACTTTCCTAATTTCAAAACTTTCTTAATTTAAAAACTTTCCTAATTCAAAACTTTCCTAAAATGACACTTTCCTAATTTGAACCCTTCCTAATTCAACCATTTCCTAAATCCAAATTTTCTAAATCTTCCAAGTCCAACATTTGAGTCAATTCTTTTCGAAAATCTTTCCAAGTCAGGTCCAATCCTCCCTTTCTAAGTTTCTAAGTCTAGGTTTCCTAAAACCAAGTTTTCCAAAGTTAAATCTTTTCAAATCTTCCAATCAATGTTCAATCTCTCAATCTTCCAATTCAATTTCCAATTCAATCTCCTTCTTCAAATTAACTCTTCTATTTTCAATTGAACTCTTGTCTGAACTACGACTGACCTGATTCCTTCAAAAGGATACGTAGGCAACCCTCATGGGTGCGGTCACAACATTTTTCAAATTTCTAATTCCACAATCTTTTCAAGTCTCCAATCTATTTTCAAATTTCCAATTTCAAATTTCTATTTTCAATCTTCAATTTCAATTTCCAAAATCTTGTTTCCAAATTCAAACTTCCATCTCTCTCTTTTCAAATCAAATCAGATCAAATTCTTTTCAAATTTATTTCTAAATCAACTCTCTTCTATTGCACTTGCATATCATGCATCATGATAGTTTTTAAACATTATTTTTCTAAGGTGGATAGGATTGAACATATGTTGGTTGAAGACTTTCATAGGTGACTCTAGGGTAGATTGACATGTAGGTACCGAAAGGGCGGGGTAGGGTGATGGCTTAGTGCGTCTTCCCTACACGTAACCAACCTCCAAACCTAGGATCACTGATTTCAAAGACCAAAAACGGAGTTATTTTTCAAAGAGGGCTAAATGTTTTCCAAAGGTTGCTAAATAACCCGTTTTCTTAAAAACCCTCTCTTGAGGAGATATTTTCAAAATCGTTTTCCAAAAACCCTAAGTGTAGTCTTCGGGTTATTCTTAGTTTTTAGGTGACCTAGCTCACCTTAATCAAGTTAGGTGGCGGCTCCAAATCTTTTCCAAAAGCCCTTTATTCAAATCTATTTTCAATTCAAACTTAGTCACATTTATTCTTCTAGGAGGGTGAGTTCTAATGAGAGAGTACAACATTTTTTCCGCTTGTGTGAATATTCCTCGAGTGCCAAAAATCTGGCCGTGACACAAATCTTTCCAAATTCAAAGCTTTCCAAGTTCAAAACTTTCTTAAGTTAAAACTTTCTAAATATAAAAACTTTCTAAATTCTAAACTTTCCTAAAACTTCAAATCTTTCCAAATCTAAAATTTTCTAAACTCAACACTTTCTTACTTTCAAAACTTCCCTATTTCAAAACATTCCAAACTTTCCAACTTTCAAAACTTCATAATCTCAAATCCTTTTCTAAAATGAAAACTTTCCCAATTCGAACACTTTCCTAAATTAAAACTTTCTTAAAACAAAACTTTCCTAAACCTAAAACTTTCCTAAGTTGAAACTCTCCTAATTCAAAACTTTCCTAAAATGAAAACTTTCCTAATTTGAAAACTTTCCAAAAATGAAACTTTTCCTAATTCAAAATTTTCTTAAATCGAACCTTTCCTAATTCGAACATTTCCTAAAATTCAATTTTTCCAAATCTTCCAAGTCCAACATTCGAGTCAAATCTTTCTAAATCTCATGTCTTTCCTAAGTCTCCTATCTTTCCTAAGTCTAGGTTTCCTAAACCTCCATCTTTCTAAAACAAGTCTAAATCTTTCTTCTAAGTTCTATCTTTTCAAATCAAAATCCAATCTCTTCAATTACAGAATTCTAAATTCTAATTTTCAATCTTCTATTCTAAGTTCAATATCTCAATCTTCCAATCCAATTTCCAATTCAATCTCTTTCTTCCAATCAACTCTTCTATTCTTAATCGGACTCTTGTCCGAACTACGACTGACCTGATTCCACCAAAAAGATACGTAGGCAACCCTCATGGGTGCAGTCTCCACATTTTTCAAATTTCAAATTCCATAACATTTTTCAAGTTTCCAATTCTACAAAACCTTTCCAAATCTCATATTCTATAATTTTCTTCAATCTCCAATTCCATATCTATTTCAAGTTTCCAGTTTCAAAAATCTATTTTCAAATCTTTATTTCCAATTTCTAAAATTTTCTAATTCCAATTCTATCTTTTCAAATCTCTTCTAAAATCAAATCAGTTTCTTTTCAAATCTATCTCCAAATCAAGTATCTTTTCTTGCACTTGCATGTCATGCATCATGTTTTTCTAAACATTATTTTATAAAGTGAATAGGATTGAACATATGTTAGTTGAAGGCTCTCGTAAGTGAATCTAAGGTAGATTGACCTGTAGGTACCGAAAGGGCGAGGTAGGGTGATGGCTTAGTGCGTCTTCCCTACACGTAACCAACCTCCAAACCTAGGATCACTGATTTCAAAGACCAAAAAGGAGTTATTTTTCAAAAAATGGCTAAATGTTTTCTAAAGGTTGCCAAACAACCTGTTTTTCTTAAAAATCTTCTCTTGAGGTGATATTTTCAAAACCTTTTTCAAAAACCCTAAGTGTAGTCTTCGGATTATGCTTAGTTTTTAGATGACCTAACTCACCTTAATCAAGTTAGGTGGCGATTTCGAATCTTTTTCAAAAGCCCTTTATTCAAACCAATTTTCAATTCAAACCTAGTCGCACTCATTCTTCTAAGAGGGTGAGTTCTAATGAGAGAGTACAGTATTTTTCCCACTTGTGTGTGTATTCCTCGAGTGTGAAAAATCTGGGCGCGACAGCTGGCGACTCCACTAGGGATACTTAGAGGGTTAGGTTGTAATCATGTCTCTTTACCCTTCACCCATGTAGAGTCTTCAATTAACTTGGTTCAATCCTATTCACTTTAAATTTTCAAATTCAAATTTTCAAAATTGTTTTCAAAAGCCATGCATTTATATTATCTTGTATTATGTTTGCCATCCTCATACTAACATTTGCATCTTTGTTTTGTAGGTACACATTTTGTTTAAATTTTATTAACTGCTACGCATGAATGTAATGAACAGGATAAATGGGAGTTGTTGGGCTCTTTCCTCCACTTTTAAAAAAATCACATACACACTGTATATGCACTTGCATTCTGCATACTTGCATTATTACCCTGATGTGACCTTTCTAGTTAAAAAGGGGGAATGGTATATTGGTTGTGGGGAAGATGTTGTGTCAGTTTCTTCGCCTACGGTCTCTTGATGGTTCCCCCGCTCAGATCACCAATCGATCATGGCACCACCTCGGGGAGTGGGCCTAGGTTTGAAGATCCGGGGACTGAGCCTTTTTAGGACGCATTAGTCAACCCTTAACCTCATACTCATATAGACACCATGCATAGCCGAACCTTTGCCGGATTTAAGACACGAACACCGTTTTCAAAACCACGGAGGAAAGGGCGACTGCTCTTACTTTCATTTATACTTGCTTATTCCTGCTGTTATACTGACTGTATTCATACTGTTATAATGCCTGTCTAATTTCTCACGCATGCATGTTTACCTTGTTATTGCATTCTCTCTCTCCTTATACTCTTTGCATATTCATGTTAATGCACTCCATATTCCATGTCAAGACAAGAGTTCCAAGCAACTCAAGTCACTCCATTCTCATGCATATGATCAACCCATTGAGAGTGACACCAAAGTCACTCTCCCTTGCATTAAACCTACCCAAACCCTAAGGGTTCTCGTGTAACCCTAAGGACTCATTGCATGCATATCAATCCATTCCATAAGAGGGGCCCTAATCCCTCTATGCTCACGGAGATAGGATTGCGATGAAGATAAGGGACAACCAATCAGCAAGGTCCCTCAGCGACTGCTTTGACATCAAATCCAGGAAGGCGAATTCGAAGACTCAAGAGTAGTTTAGCATTTTCCTTTGTAAAAGTAGATAGGCGGAAGTCCAAATGAAAATCTTCCCCCTCCCTCTATTAAAATGTATTTCAATTCTTTTGTATCGCAAATCCAAAATTCAATGTACTTTTTTTTTTTTTACTTTTATGAATGAATGTGTGGATAGCTGAAGGTTCCTACCTCGTGGTAAGGTATCTGCATACAAGGGCAAATTCCCTATTTCCAAAAGTGGGCCAATACATCATGACTAGTTTCTCTCCTTAAGAGGGGCACCTTAGAGCATGCATTACATAAAGACTTGTCAAGTTAAAACATTGACTCTTTCCTTTTGTTGATTTTAGGTACCTTCCCTCGTTCCCTCGTCTTACAAGCATGGAATTGCTTACTCTTGATACCTTAACTCTATTACTAGCAGAAGCAAGAGGAGTCAAGCATAAGATGACCGAAATGGAAGGCATGCTTTCTTCACTATTATCCCATGCAACCCATGAGCAAGTAGAGTCCTCGCTGGCCCAAACCCATAATTGACGGAAAAGGATGAAGAAGGAAGACCATGACTATGCCGCCACCATTGCTTACCAACGACCTCCCCAGGCCGAGGGCCTTGCTCGGATGCCTTCCAAACCAACCCCAAACCAAACACAAGGACTATATAATCTCTCCTTCGGATATCATCCCAATCCATTTGGCCCTGCCACCAGAAATTGTCTCATTTTGAAACATAGAACCCAAAGCCCTTTCAATTCTCGAACCATCAACCCGGCTGTGACCTCACTATAGCTCCGTCCCCAATCGTCAAAAACATCTGCAACACCTTCTCGGCCTAGGCGAACAAGTGGGAAAAAACAGACGTTTACTAAACTCGCGTGCTTACAGACCGCACCCTATTTTGGCCTCTTAGCAGCTGGATATCTGAAACCTATACCTGCCCGACCCCAGCCCAATCCTCTACCTCATTACTTCAAATCTGCAGCAAGCTGTAAGTATCATTCGGATAGCCAAGGACATGACACTGAAGATTGTTTGACCCTCAAGCATAAGATTCAAGACGTAATAGATAACAGATCATTGGGGTACGACCAGCAAATCCTTCTCCGAACAGCCTTACAAACCCTCCACTGGACCACACCGTCAACATCGTTACAAAGTTTGGTAACAACAAGGTTTGTTTTGCTGCATACCAAGAGATATATTACAAGGATTGGGAGGAATGCAACGATATGGAACAGAGTCGTATTCGGTTACGATGCAACCCCGATAAAATGCCGACCCCCGAAGACAAACTCGCATATGAATCTGTGAAGAAAATTGACCAGGAGCTGTCCAAACTAGGTAATAAAAATCTCTCATTGTGTACACCTGAGGAGCATCGAGCCCCAACTGGAGGCCAGAGCAGAAAACCCCGGGCACGACATATCAAGCTGGACGAATACGAGTCACCCGAGTGGTTTGTTAGAGAAACTCCGGAGCAAACAAATGAAGGCAAGACAGTCAAGAAAGTTGACAATTACATCATCACCGCCAACTCACTTGGAACTCCGGGAATCTACCTCTCCTACCTTAGCTGAAAATCTCAATCATGGATAGAATGCAGACGAGGGTACAAGCCCAAGACCTTACTCAAAATGGGTTCCTTGCACAAGCATACAAGAGAGGGGTGTTTTCACCCACTTTCTTTCTATCCCTTTTACTTCCTGTCTTTAAATTAATGCTTACATTTTCTTATTGCTTAAGAACTCTATGCTTTCCATAAGAAATGATAATAATAATCAAATAACAGTCTTTTTATTTCATTGTTGTTGTCTTGTCTTCCTTGGAGAATAGTGACTACTTTCTATACAAGGGGCATGGTGTATCTTATGGAATGATCCAACTTGAAGGAATGATAGCATGAGTTAGCCACTCACCAAATGATTAGCTTTCCAAAGAGAGAGAGAATAAGAATGAGTGAGGATACTAACTAAAGGCAACACTTGCAAGACTTTGAAGCTAAACGATGTGTGGCCAGTTTATCAAAATGAAGAGGAGCCATCTTTCACTTCCCCATATATAAATAAAAAGAATAAATAAGTAAATAAATAAACAAATGTGCTTATATTCCTTTTGTTTAAGCCCTAGAGCCTCGCAACAAGCGAAGTTTTCTTTGTCAACCTCGATCCAAGACTGTCCTCCCCACACTGGGGCAAACAACAGTTGAGAACTCTAAGAGTGGTGTCCACCTCTATCATATTAGGATAGTGTCGAAAGCTCTATGGATCAAGCAATCTAATTCAAAGTGAAGAGAGGCCCTCATTTCATTTCTCATACAGTCAAAAGCAACCCCTTGTCAAACCTGTTGAACCATCTATCCTTTTCTCAAGAAAACGCCAACCTAGAGATCACCGCCCACACTGGGTAGATTGAACTACCAAGGAAAAGATCTAAGGAAAAAGGGTCAAAGAATTATTCATTTCATGAAGAAATAGAAAGAAAAAGCAAAGGAAAGGAGTCACCAAGGGGCAAGAGGCCCAAAAAAAAAAAAAACCTTTAAAGAAAGGCCTAAGAAAATCATGATTGAGTCATCTTCAAAAGCATAATAAGAGAATCAAAAGAAAAGAAAGTCACGGTTATCTGAAGAGGCATATGGAAAGGGTGAAAGAATAAGGTCATTTTCACCTTGAGAAATCATATGAAAAGTAAGGAGGAAATTCAGAGGTGATCCTAGGTTACAAAGAAACCCAGTAGAAACAATAGGTTCAAGCCTTTACCCTTTCTTGCAAAACCCCAAAACCATGGCCTACATTATAACCCTACTAAAGTCCACTCTGATTGAAAACGGATTACTTGATCTAAATAAGCTAGACACGTTGCCAAAGCCAAGAAGGATGCTAGCTTTACTGGAAAAAATGGTTAAGGACAGTATGGATCTAAACCCTACTGAAAACAACATCGAATTTGAGCCTATATATCCCATTGTTTCGAAAACCCCATAACCTAGCCTACGTTATGGTCCTAAGTAAAGTCTCCTTGGATTGAAAGGACTAGCCACTTATCGCTTTGCTGAAGGTCGGGTAAGCTGTTGCTAAAACCCTAAGAGTCGAGAGTTTCAGCCCAATAACCTCAAACACTAACCTCGAGGCAGAGAGCCAGAGGCGATCAAAAGGTTGAGAAAGGTGCGAAATGCTATCATCCGATCAAGGTAGGGTTAAGCCAGAAGAGAGGCTAAATCCCCGAAGATGAGGGAGTTACCATTCCCAGGACTACAAGTCTAACAGCACCCTGTGTCATTCTATTAACATATTTCTAACCTGTGCATATGTTAAAAAAAAAATCAGCATGGGCTTTGCACAGATAAGATATAACTCCCTATACAAATAGAAGTCACGAACATCAACTCATGTAATGGATATCTAACATCATCATACATCACATGCATCTGGTCATATGCCTAGCTATAAAGATCATAAATGTATCTGTCTATCCATACATCTAAGTACCATGAATATCCATTTTTGTACAAAATATCAAAATAAAACTGTCTAACATAAATATAACTCGAGGACAAGGGGCAAAAGAGGATCAGAGTTGATACAAGGGGCATCTATCACAGGTCAAAGTCGATATCATCTGGATCAAAATTCCCGAAACCCGGCATCGGAGGAGGTGGATAACTACTCGAAGCACCACCATCCTGCAGGGAAGATAAAACCAAAATCAGCTGTATACAAAAGGAACTAAGCAATAGTAGAGCAAGAAGAAGCAAAGAAAGAATAACATACCCCTCACCACCCAGCTAAGATAACCGAGCTGTCAGGGAGGCTACCTCGGCATGGTACTGATCCCGCTCCATCTGGTACCGATCTCTCTGGTCTCTCATAGCAGTGAACTCAGCCTGGGGCACATATCCTCCGGCTCGGCGCCACAAGTCAATCACCTCCTGGCCAACAACGTACCCACCGACCAATACCTCAAACCGGGTGAAGGCACCAACTGAATGAGCCCCAAAGTTTGCAGCATAATCTATATCTGGAGGAAGCAAGAACTGAGCACCTGGCTGACACTCCTGGTAAGGGATAGGCACTCCCGCCACCAGGACTCCAAACATATACTCCAGCAAAGCTCCTACTGATCGGAACTCCTCATGAAACTACCGTCAGTGTCGCTCTCCAAGATAGGACTCCCAAGTGTCATCACTGAGAAAAGTAGCTCTCGACAGGGACAACGGGACCAAGTACCGGACTATCTCATAATGGACTGATCCAATGAAGGGCCGCCAGGTCACATCCCTCACCTCAATCAGCTCTAGGTTAGCCCGGAGCGTCACAAAATAGGTAATCTCCGATCGCTGGGCTACCCAGTCACGAGCCCACCTCAAGGCACGAGGATAGAGGTCATCCTCAACAACTGCAGGCCGGCGAACAGGAAGGTACTCATAGCTCCACCAGAAGAGGAAGGGCCAGAAACTAGCCATGCTACCCCAACGGGAAGAAGTTCGGACCCACATCGACCGAAGAAAGCAGCCAAAGGAAAAGGACCCCCAGTCCAGCTCAGATAAAGCTCTGAGATCGGCTACTATACTCACCAAACGACACAGCACGAGTGACTTGTTGTTGTTGCAGAAGCAGCTAAATAGATATACAAAACAAGTCGCCGTCTCATGATGTCCCGCCTAGCAGGCGATGGCTCAGTAGCGAAGGTACGATCATCCTAACTGATCCAAGAGACTAGAAAGGCAGGACGCTCAGGAGGAGGTAAGTCCAACAGCAAACAAGCCTCGTCCCTACTGACTGGATGCAGGGTGATTCGCCGGTTGACAAAGGAGAGCCCTGTAATAATCGCCCAATTAAAAGGAGTGGGACCGAACTCAAAGCCAACGAAATGAAAGGTCCCGGTCTCCTCGAACCACCGCTCAACCAACGCCAATACTAAATGCCGGTTCAAGCAGTTAGTCTGTAATCCCATGAAGGCGCCAAAGCCGATCTCCGCCAAGAAGGCACGATATGATGGGGCAGCCTGCTAAATAGTCATAAAGACCTGATGAACGGCCCCTCTGAAAGCTGTATGTACCCGCAGAGGAGGCAAATGCTGTCTAGAGTACACACTGGGGTGATAAGCAAGATCCCCGAGTGGTGGGATATTCGGTATCTGTAGATCTCCCAAGTCAGCGTCCATCTTCCTATGCCTGGAAGAAGCTCTCCCATAACCGGTCACCTGATCCCCAGGGCTCGGTACCTCCTCCTCGGCACCAATCTCCTCTGTGAAAGCCTGCTCAACCGGAGGAAAAGGGTCGACAGGTGACCTACTCCCCTGCCCACTCTAACTGGAGGAGGATCGTCCGATAGATCATCGACTACCTCTGGATCAACTAGAACCGCCAGTGGAATCTGTCCGAGCCGCCTTCCCCGAGCGGCGTCTCATCTCAGAATCGTCATCACCCGCGTCTGCCATCCAGAAAAGGTAAGCCAAGGTAAGAGATGTTAACATACCATGCAGGCAATTCAAATAATAATAGAATAAAATAAATAACTAACACAAATAGAATGAATGAAAGATTTTAAATGATAAAACAAATTTCTTACATGCACATTTCGATTTTCCAAACTTCAAATCAAATTTCAAGGGTTTTCTCTCTTCTTCCTTCAAAAAACTTTTATTTCTAAAACTTTAACCAACTCTCAAAAAATCACGAAACTTCACACGGTTGTTAAACACATTTTTCTAAGGCACATTGCACAAAAATATAGCCAGAAAACCCAATGCCCAAGTCTGTGGGAACAAATTCACTATTCATGCAGAAAACCCCCTTCACATATTCACACATAATCACTCAAATTCAATCAAACAAGCACCAAAATGCAAAAATAATATCACCATCATGTTCAAAACACATCAAAACATCAATTTTCACTATTCACATGATTCAAATGAAGTTCTAAACATTAAAATCAACAAAATTTGAAAACTCATTTTTTGAAAGTTCTCCGACAAAATCTTCTCTTTCGTCAACTTTTCTAGCGACGTGGTCCCCTTCCAACAATCACCCATGGTCTCCAAGAAGTGCCCCTTCAAAGCTCAAGTCAATTTTCACGCGAAGTCTCTCGGAATTGCGAAAACTCTCCAAAATGCCGCGGTTGTTTTAACTAGAAATTTTCTGGTTTCAACTCCAAGCCTGGCGCTACTAGCAACGCGCCAAGCATTTTCTGCCAAAGTAGTGGCGCCAGTTGCAAATTCTGGGCAGCTTTGCCCCCTTTCCCGCCAAATCTCATTTTCGAAGGCCTTTTTAGCCCGATCTCCGTTTTCAACCCCCGTTGTCGAAAGATTCCCAATGTCTGTCCCTCTGACTACCTCGCGGTCAACATGGGACTCTTACTTCTATCGTTTTCTACCTTTGACAAGCAAAGACAGAAAAAGAGGGGCAGCTGTAAGTACCCCATTTTTGACCGCTCGGCAGTCTTCGCTCCGTCCAGACTTGTACTCAAGTCAATATGGACGTATTCCAATCGAAACTAGCTCTCTAAGTCCAAATCCCGTCTGTCCATCGCTTCACGGGCCCGCCAGGCCCAAATAGAGGCAAAATGACCAAAATGCCCTTAAGGGGCATTGTTCTTTCCAATTCTAATTCTAACCCCTCTCTCGAGATAGTTGATTCCTCGAGACGGTAAATCTACTCCAATCAGGCACGTCTTTTCGGAGACGATAAGTCTCCTTTCCAATCCCTCTCTCGAGACAATTTATTCCTCGAGACGGTTCTAAATCAGGCATGTCTTTCCGAAGACGGTAAGTCCCCTTTCCAATTCCAACGCCTCTCTCGAGACAGTTTATTCCTCGAGACGGTTCTAAATCAGGCACGTCTTTCCGAAGATGGTAAGTCCCCTTTCCAATCCCTCTCTCAAGACAGTTTATTCCTCGAGATGGTTCCAAATTAGGCACGTCTTTCTGAAAACGGTAAGTCCCCTTTCCAATACCTCTCTTGAGACAGTTTAGTCCTCGAGATGGTTTTAAATCAGGCACGTCTTTCTGAAGACGATAAGACCCCTTTTCAATCTCTCTCTCGAGACAGTTTATCCCACGAGACAGTTCTAAATCAGGCACGTCTTTCCGAAGACGGTAAGTCCCCTTTCCAATCCCTCTCTCGAGACAGTTTATTCCTAGAGACAGTCCGGCATGTTTTTCAAAAAAAATCTCTTTGAAACGGTAAATCCCTTTAAACCTGTCGACCGAGACGAGACCCCAAGTCCCCTAGATGGTAGAACGGTCCACCTTTGGCGCTTGCTAGCCCGCCAATGCAGAAATGTCGTTTAGGCACGCCTTCCAAGAAAGTTGACTTCTCAGGCTCTAAGTCCCTTTAGCAGCTTCCCGAGATCAAGCAGTCTCAGGAATGATTGCGAACCGTTAGATTAGCGGAAATACTCACAAACATCACAACCGTCACAGTAGCGGAAATACTCATAAACAGGTCAATATAGGGAATTGCCAACAAACCCCTGCATCACGCGACCGCCTTCAGAGTGGTGGAAACACTCAAAACCCAGGTCAATACCAGTCCCTGCTAGCCCACTTCAGTGAAAAATGACCAAACTGCCCCTTGGGCCAATTTCCAGACTTTTTAGTCAAGATAACCATTTTGCCCCTAGGCATCCGAACGCCTCGGGAACCACACCGGCTCTAGGTATCAAATCGGTAATCTCCTGAGATTGCTTCTTATAGTATTTTCAACCTTCCTCTATCTTTCCGGATCATTCCGAATCAGTTCCGGCAAACCCAGTACAAAATGACCGTTTTGCCCCTGGTGGGCCAGTCTCCTTTTTCGACGACACCGGCTCTGGGTATTAAACCGGTAATCTTTTGAGATTGCTTTTTATAGTGCTCTCAACTTTTCTTTACCTTTTCGGATCCTTCCAAGTCAATTCTGCAAACCCGACACAAAATGACCGTTTTGCCCCTGTGGGGCCGGTCGCCTTTTCCGACCACACCGGCTCTGGGAATCAAACCGATAACTTCCCGAGATTACTTCTTATTGTATTCTCAACCTTATTCTACCTTCCCGGATCATTCTGAGTTAATTCCGGCAAACCCGCTACAAAATGATCGTTTTGCCCCTATAGGGCCGGTCGCCTTTTCCGACCATACCGGCTCTAGGAATCAAACCGGAAACCTTTGGAAACATTCTGAATAATGTTTCCAAATCTCGATTCTTCTTCCAGGACAGTCTGAGTTCGTCCCGACAGCTTTCCAGACCGTTTTGCCCCTAAAGGCCCGGTCAACCCTTTCGACATATCTTGTCCTCATTTTTAAAGTCAAATACCTTTGGGACACTATTTTAAGTGTTCTTGCTCTTTTCCGGCCTTCCGGGTCATTCCCGGACTCTCAAAATCATTCCCAGACTTTCCGGAGTCACTCCTAGTGAAGCCAGGCTAAAAATTGCATGGTAGTCACTAGTACAGGCGCCCAAATCTAATCAAAGATACGTTGCTTGCCGAAATAAATACTTTCCTAACTGGCTGGCACTAGTAGTGGTGCCAAGCCAAGAATTGGTCTGGCGCCACTGCAACAGGCACCAGGTCTATCCCATTTCTATAAATATAGAGCCTCTTCCAGCATGAAAGAGGTTTGTAAACTCAGTCCAAAAACACCAATATTCGATATACAGAGATCGAACACTCCATAAACCCTAGCCTTCTTTAGGCTCTCTAAGCCCTAGCCACCATACACTAAGCCCTAGCCACCATACACTAAATCCTAGCCTCTTATACACTCATACACACCCCCCATACACTTATACACTATCCTCTAACCCTCCTTTGAAGACTTGAAGAGCTGCAATCTGAAGTTTCAAGATTGAAGACAACTCTTGAGGATTGAAGACGAAGATCAAGACAAAGACCGAAGACAAGCAAGGCGCGCAAAATAAACAAGACATACAGTAGGCTTTCTCTTTAAATTTCTGCACTTTCCCCTCTCTCTTCTCTCTCCTAACCCACATGGATTTTCTCTATTTTAATCTCCCATCTCTTTCCCCCCCTTTCTTTGCATGCTTGAAACAAGGGGACTCCCAGTCCATGTGTAGGATTAGACTATTAGAGGGTCACCGTGTCGGGAGCTTTCCTTTAGGCTAACCGGAGACCACGTGGGTTCGGCCCTCTTGATTATGTGGTGAAGCCTTAACCTTGTATGTTCACGACCCCAAATTTGCATTATGCATATCATGATCTTGCATCTTCTAAAAATCGTTTTCAAACTTGTTTTCAAAATTTGCATTAAACTTGTTTTCAAAATTGCATCAAAATCTCTTTTTCAAAACATGTTTTCAAAACCACAATCCTAGGGTGATTCTAGCTTTTCCATGGCTAGGGTTGCTTTAGGAAAGTGTTATATTTAAAGTGACCAATATGTTCCATATTTTCAAATCTTGTTGTTTTCAAAACCGCTTTCCTAAAGTGGTTCTAGCCCTCTTATGATTAGAATTGCTTTAGGAAAGTGAGATATTTTTACACCTTCTAAAAACTCTATTTTCAAAAATCTCTCTTCCTAAAAATCTCTTTTCCAACATGCTTTCCAAAAGCTCTTCTTTCCAAAATTATTTTCTAAAAACTCCCTCCAAAAATCTATTTTCCAAAACTTCTCTTTTTAAACTCCTTTCCAAAATGCTCTCTTCAAGGTCCACTTTCCAAAAACGTTCCTTAGGTTTCCTTCTTAGAAAAACCTCTTCCTAAATCTCCTTCTTAAAAATCTCTTTTTAAAAAACTCCTCACTAGGATCTCTTTAAAAAAAAAACTCTTTCTTCTCAAAATTCACTTTCCTAAAAATTCTCTCCAACAATCTCCTTCCAAAAATCTTTCTAAAAAACTCTCTTTCCAAAATCTTCCCTCTAGAAACTCCTCTCTACGATTTCCTTTCAAAAACTTGTTTCAAAAAACACACTTTCAAAAAATCTCTTTCCTTAGAGCCCAAGTCAAGCCTTAGAGCTAACAATTAGGAAACCCTAATTTTCTTTTCAAAAACATGGTTTTCAAACTTGCCTGAAAACCTAAGTTTCCAAAATCTTTTGTTTTCACATCCAAACTATACACATTTTCAAAACCTCTTTTCTACGTCAAAACTATAGCCTTCCAAATCTAGGGTTTCTAAAACTTTTCCTTTCCAAATCCTTGTCAAATCAAATCTTCCCGTTTAGGAAACTAGATCTTATCCTCCATTTTTGGAAATAAAATCAAACCTTCCCTTTTAGACTCAAAATCTAAATCTTTCCTAATTCAAATCTCTCCTAATTTCCTACCTTCCTAAACCATAAGTTTCCTAAAACTTTCAAATCTTTCCTAATTCAACCCTTTCCTAATTCTACCCATTTCCAAATCTTAACTTTCCAAATCCAAGTTTTCAAATCTTTCCTAAACTCAACCTTTTCTAATTTCAAGATTTTCTAAAACTCAAACTCTAAAACTTTCTAAATGTTAAACTTTCCAAATTTCAAATCTTTCCAAATTCAAAGCTTTCCAAGTTCAAAACTTTCTTAAGTTAAATCTTTCTAAATCTAAAAACTTTCTAAATTCTAAACTTTCCTAAACTTCAAATCTTTCCAAATCTAAAATTTTCTAAACTCAAAACTTTCTTACTTTCAAAACTTTCCTATTTCAAAACATTCCAAACTTTTCAACTTTCAAAACTTCATAATTTCAAATCCTTTCCTAAAACGAAAACTTTCCCAATTCGAACACTTTCCTAAATTGAAACTTTCTTAAAACAAAACTTTCCTAAACCTAAAACTTTCCTAAGTTGAAACTCTCCTAATTCAAAACTTTTCTAAAATGAAAACTTTCCTAATTTGAAAACTTTCCAAAAATGAAACTTTTCCTAATTCAAAATTTTCCTAAATCGGACCTTTCCTAATTCAAACATTTCCTAAAATCTAATTTTTTCAAATCTTCCAAGTCCAACATTCGAGTCAAATCTTTTTAAATCTCATGTCTTTCCTAAGTCTCCTATCTTTCCTAAGTCTAGGTTTCCTACACCTCCATCTCTCCAAAATAAGTCTAAATCTTTCTTCTAAATTCTATCTTTTCAAATCAAAATCCAATCTCTTCAATTCTAGAATTCTAAATTCTAATTTTTAATCTTTTATTCTAAGTTCAATCTCTCAATCTTCCAATCCAATTTCCAATTCAATTTCTTTCTTCCAATCAACTCTTCTATTCTCAATCAGACTCTTGTCCGAACTACGACTGACCTAATTCCTCCAAAAGGATACGTAGGCAACCCTCATGGATGTGATCTCCACATTTTTCAAATTTCATAACATTTTTCAAGTTTCCAATTCCACAAAACCTTTCCAAATCTCCAATTCTATAATTTTCTTCAATCTCTAATTCCATATTTATTTCAAGTTTCCAGTTTCAAAAATTTATTTTCAAATCTTTATTTTCAATTTCTAAAATTTTCTAATTCCAATTCTATCTTTTCAAATCTCTTCTAAAATCAAATCAATTTCTTTTCAAATCTATCTCCAAATCAAGTATCTTTTCTTACACTTGCATGTCATGCATCATGTTTTTCTAAACATTGTTTTATAAAGTGGATAGGATTGAACATATATTAGTTGAAGGCTCTCATAGGTGAATCTAGGGTAGATTGACATGTAGATACCGAAAGAGCGGGGTAGGGAGATGGCTTAGTGCGTCTTTCCTACACGTAACGAACCTTCGAACCTAGGATCACTGATTTCAAAGACCAAAAAAGAGTTATTTTTCAAAAAAGAGCTAAATGTTTTCTAAAGGTTGCCAAACAACCTGTTTTTCTTAAAAATCCTCTCTTGAGGTGATATTTTCAAAACCTTTTTCAAAAACCCTAAGTGTAGTCTTCGGATTATGCTTAGTTTTTAGGTGACCTAGCTCACCTTAATCAAGTTAGGTGGCGACTCCGAATCTTTTTTAAAAGCCCTTTATTCAAACCAATTTTCAATTCAAACCTAGTCGCATTCATTCTTCTAAGAGGGTGAGTTCTAACAAGAGAGTACAGTATTTTTTCCGTTTGTGTATGTATTCCTCAAGTGTAAAAAATCTGGGCGCGACAGTATTTTGAACCCATATTATGTTACCCTTGGGTTTTAATTTATTTCTTTTAGTTTTGTACTGTACCTCTAAACTTTCATCCCTTTTATTTTTTAGATGATTGTATTATTACTATTATTTTTATTATTATTGTGATACACTTGGAGATTTATTTTCTATTAGTAGAATCCTATGATTTATTACTTATTGTGATTTGGTTTGGAGGATTGGTTATTGATGTTGGAGTATTGAGTTAGAGATTTGGAAGTGTTATTGGAGTTTGGAGATTTAAGGTTGAAACATTTTCTTTAAAACAAGTTTTATAAAATGGAATTGTCCAATATACGAATGGACCCACGCAGTTTTGTTCCAGAAATTTTTAAAATAAAAACTATCTCTAAAACGAATTTCAAAACATATTTTGACCAAAATCTGACGTGGCTCCAAATTTTGACTTGGACTTTTCAATGTTCAAAACTTTATTTTTTAAAATTCGGCCTTCAAAGATTGGGGAGTGACAAAAGCTAAATCTGACATCTAAGGGACAAACTTTAAAGTCATGCAAAGCTATCTTAACAAGCTCTACAAATATAAATAATGCAGCTCAAATGAAAGGTCAATTTGCACTTTGAAGACTCCAAGACTATTTACTTAGGTAACGTATCTCTATCTATAATCCTTCAATTCACACAAATTAAATCTCTTCTTGCTACATAAATTCTATTTGCAGACTTCCATATAAAAAACATCAATCACATTTTGTCTGCATATTATACATATTTATTTTCCATACAATAAAGTTAGAGACATTATTAAGAAATAATTTCTATCATAATTTTATCTATTCATTCACTTATATTTATGCAGACATCCATTGCAAAACAACTAATTTCCATAATCTAAAGTTCAACATCTGCTATATATAAAGCCTCACTAAAAAGCAAAGCTCCAAACTAAAGCTATTTTCTTGCTTTGTTTTACTATTGTTATTAATACGTATCTACAAACTTTAACAATACCTCTTTGTTCAACCGCATTTCTTTCATTTTCTAATATATTTGTACACAAAATACGTAATGGGCACCACCTTGCGTGCTCGGCACATCTTACACAAGTTTGAGTGACTATTAGAAAAACTTATGTCTTACTTCATTTTACAATTACCTATTAAAACAAACTAAATTGATTCAGACAGTATTTCAACTTGCCTAAATTACATTTCAATTATAAATGTATTGTCTTATGTACATGCTTGTGCCTGCTGATCTCAGCTATTGAGAGCTCTCCGAGATTGACCAACGATATATTTTTTCAAGCATTTAAGTGAAGTGGTTATGGATAATTTGGTCTGCATACATTACTGTTGGAAAATATTGTGTTATCTTTATTTGACCTTGCATTCTCTATGTTTTTTGTGCTGGTATTGAAAATTGATTGGGGTGGTTTTGGAAGTTCAGTAATTTAAGTTTAGCTAATAAATCTGTTGCCTATAATGAGATGACAGCTGTGTTTTGGAATTGCTCCATTAATATATGTGTATTGCTTCTTACCTTTCTCATTGTTTGAAGCATTGATTACCCACTATTTTCTTTTCTTCAATTGTAAGTTCCCTATTTTCCTCTCATCTTAACCATGCTTAACGCTTGTATAGATCTTCTTTGTTTTCAGCTTTTACAATTTTGAATATCAATATAAGATATGCTTTTAATTAACGAGCTAAAGTTCCAAACTACTTGAAATAACAATTGATTCTCTACCAATTTCATATTTGTAGAGATTTAGAAAAACTCCTACTTTTTTTTTTATAGGATTTGTGCATCATTTTTATTTAATTGCTAGATTACATATAGTGAGAATATTATGTAGGAACACTCTTCCTTCTTTCTTTATTTTGTAAATTATACTCAAAACATCATTTATATATTCTTATTTGCCTACCACTTCCCAAAATCTAAATGAACTCTTATTATGATATATGATTTGTGATAATATCAAGAATAAGCAGAAATTCTGGCTATTCACAAGGTAAATCAACTCAGAGGGTAGGTGAGATGTCTATGTAATAATATATCATCTCACTAGCAACCGTTGTTGTAACAATGATAGTTATGAATTTGCTTTGCTCATCTTAGCTGTGACACGTTCACTAAAAAAAAATTCTTTTGTAGCGAATCATTTATTAAGAAAAATTTGTAAGCTTAACAAAAAAACATAAAAAGAAATAATAGTAACTTGTTCTCGACGTCTACCATCATGCCCATAATGATCGGCCATACCATTGCTATCCATAATGGGAAAGAACATTTACCTATTTTTACACAAATTGGGGGGCAAACAAAAAATTAAGAGCTTTGAAAAAATACAACTCAAAATACTCAACAGTATAAATTGATTCCAAAACAAATGAAAATTACCTAGTTCTATTCTTTATTTACATTTTTAGTTCTATAGCAAAGAAAAACAAAACAACATTGAAAATTTCCATTTAAGTTCTCAAATATATAAATCAACATATATTAGTGTTGGTGTTTCACATGAAAGGGCACTATATTAATTTCCACTATCATGTTTTCAATAAATTGTTACCAATTTATATTGAAAATATACATATTAGTGTCCTTACATGAGAAACACCAATCTTAATAACCACTAATAATATATCTAAGAAACACTATAAACTTTAGTTTTATTATAACTCTAACATGCAACTCTGTCGTGATATGCAACTCTATCAACTAAAAATACATTTATCAACTAATAACCCATCTTACCAATTCCATAACTTGACAATATAATAAACAATCATAAACATCTCAATAAATGAAACATCAGAATAACTATAATTAAAACTATTTATGCAATGTTACATACTACATGGTAATTGGTTTATCTAAAGCGTTGAAATTTACATTTATTAACTGATGCATTATATACTTTTCAAATCTCCTTATAACGTTAAGTATAAATACTGCATCAGTTAATATACAAAAAATATTACCTTTAGATCTTCACTTAACAATTAAAAATGTACTTTCGAGTTTCACATGAATATTTATCGTAACTACAATACCTAGTGATAAGCCTAACCACATATTGCAAGATTGAAAATGATAAAAATTTTTGTTGTTATTATGTGCTGCTAATTTTTCTTTTTCTGTTCAATATGAAGCATCAAATTGCAAAAAGAAAATGACCAATTCAATAACAAAAATCGGTAGCACCTCAAACCAACAAATATTCTTTCATAATCAGTCTTGCAATTATAAAGTAGAACAATTTCACACACTAACTCTTTCAAATACATATCAAACAATATCATCATTATACTTCTCTTATAGCTATTCACATATGGTATACCTCAAAATCATGATCATGTTCATCATTATTAAAAAAAAAAAAGAACCTTAGATTTTTTACCTACTAACTCACAAAACAACTAAGGTATATTAAATTGCACCGCCCTTTAACAACTTCAATTTTTACATAAGTTGTTCATCAACATTTCAACATAACTTAAAAACCATAATTCTAAACGCATCTACAATAACGCTTCCACAATCTACAATGACTTTTACTTGTGTTATAATTGCTTTACCTAGAGAATTAAAACATTTGCCTCTAAGTGTTCATTTCATCACGTTGTAGCATTTTCAAGTATTACTTAGTTTCTTTCTAATCAACTTTTCATATAAAAATAGTAATATTTTTCCTCCCTACCCCTAATGAAGATAATTAACTAAGGGCCTTCAAAATGAGAGCATTTGACAATAGAATTCATACACATGTACACTACTTCACCAGCTCACTTCACCAGCTCATATAATTAAAACTGACATTTTTTTGTGCAAGCTTGGTGATAAAATATACAAGGCTAACACAACAGTCTTAACAGCTGAAGTGGAAGGTATATAATATTGAAGCTATTGAACTACTATGAACAGAGACATGCAACACTACAAAAGAGAGTTACTGTCATAATGAAGACGTATAAGAGCACAAACAGTACTCTTGATTAATTCAAAGCTTATTTATATTGATGTTATTACCACTGTTTAAATTTTAGTACTAATATCAATATGACTATGCTTATCACAACTGCAAAATTATTAATGTACAAACACACAAATAGTCGACAAAGCTGCTATAACAACCTTTACAAATAGTATTCTTTAACACTTGAATGTGCACTTTATTTACTTGTACCACTAAATATGTATTCCTTTCTTAGCTATTTTGGTATTCCACATCCTTAACATATTTGTGCACTGCTGCCTCGCATTATTCTTGACATTACAAGTTGTTGATCCAGTCAAAGATAATTCTAAAGCTACTTTTTATACCCAGCACAAAACTTAGGGAAACCCTAAATCATACTCTGACTTTTAATTGAACATTTAAATGTGTTATTATCATTCAGTCCAAACATCTTTTTTCATTTTAAATGCTCTCAAGTGTACTGTAATGTATACCTATTTCTTCTAACTCATCTCAGTGTTGAAACTTCAATAATTTTTTTATTTCAAATACTATAGTTGTTTTAATGGGCACTATGTTGCGTGCTGGGCACGCAGCCCTCTCACTAGTACTAGCTAAGAGAGAGAGAGAAAGACAGAGAGAGCTCACTTGTGATAGAAGAATTAGAGAAGTTGAAACTACAAAAGGTAGGACAAGGACGAATACAAAGAGACAAGAGAAAGTAATATCATAGAAGGAAAGATATATAGGGAGATCTCACATGAACCCATTAGGGTTTTGAGACAAATCGAAGAAATCAACAAATTCACAGAGGGTACTCGTTTCTCAAAAGTCAATGATGGTGGCTACCAATCAGATCTTGGTGACATTGGTCATTGATTTTGAAGCCATGGGAAATGTGGAGAGGGAACACCGAATACCGAATATCTTGAGGGGTTGTGCTCAACAAAACTTTCTCACATTTTTTTTCTCCTAACTTTCCTCTCATTTTTTGGGGAAACTGAGAATTCTCTAAATTGGTAACTTTTCCATCATTTTTCTTCAAGTTTTACTTTCCATCCAGTTTTCCATGACAACCAAACGTAGGAAAATAAATTTCTCGGAATTCAAGTTTTTTTTCCCAAAGAAAATTCAAGTTCCAAACGGCGTAAAGAAATTTAGTTTATTTCACGACTAATCTCTTAATGATAATGAAACATTCAATACAACGAATAGAAAAATGATTTCTAAAAACACATAATTTGTGAGACAATTCTTCAAGGGTACTATCCTATTCTATTTTCACACCCTCATTTCAAAACTAATATTTCAAAAATGTTTTCAAAGTTTTCTAAACTTTCAGGCAAAAGTTTACATGATTTAGTGAGACAATAAACCATCATTAGATTTGATGTGGATTCATCGCTATTCTCAAAATCGTAACATTTCAAAGTTTGTCATTACTACAAAACCTTGATTCCTACCAATAGGGTGGAACCAAGAGGTATATGAAGATCTTTGCCAAAACCTTAATCTTGACTATCCAAAGCAGAAATGGCTTAGAAATCAAGGATGGTGGGCACCAAGATCGACTGAGTGATGGACTCCTCCGAAACCAAGGATGGAATGAAGCCTCATAAAAGTCATTAGATTCTTTCATGAAAAATATTTTATAAAATTCAATATTTTATGTGATCTATTCTTTATCATGACTATGGTTCACAAGGAAAAATGAAGTTTTCAAAAATTATTTCAAAAAGTTTCAATCTCTTTCTCTTCAAAGCACACTCAAAATCTAACTATCCCTTAAAACATTTTCAAAATCGAACATCATTTTCAAATCAAACTATTTTTCAAGCCCCTTGGTGGCACACATTTCTAAGAATCAAACTTATTTCAAATCCCTTTGTGGCACAAGATTTCCCATACAAAACTTTTGAGTTCATTTCAAAAATCAAGTCAAAACTTTCTTGAGTTCACTTCAAACACATTCCAAAACTCCCTTGAGTTGAGTTCAAAAATATTTGAAAACTCTCTCGAGTTTGTTTTCAAAACTTTCATTTATGCGTTAGCACATCTACGACTGACTTGATTCTCACTAAATGAGATATGTAAGCAACTTAAGAATTTAACTGCGTTCACCATGTCCATCATATGGACACTTTGTCATTCAAAGTACACTTTTCAAAACCTCATAACTAACTCTAAAATTTCGAATCTCTTTTCAAAACTAGTCTCTTAAAGCTTTTATTCACACACTTTATTTTCAAAATGTTTTCAAAGAATGCAATATGCATCATTCATCCCTAAAGGGATGACAAAACCTCTTTTTTAAAAATATATGAGTGAATGTTAGTAACTAGAGATTTGTAAGTAGCCCAAGGGTAGAGACATATGTAGGTATCAATTTTATTGGGTGGAGTAAGGTAGTGATCTCTTGATACCTTCCCTACATGTAACCAAATCTCAAACCATAGATCTCTGGTGTGCTGATCTACCCAGAGGCATGTTTTTAAAAAGGCTTTAAAATATTTTTAGAAGGTTTCTTAAAGCCTCATTTCTAAAACACTCTCTAGAAGGCATTTCCAAAACTTTTTTCAAAAACTTAAGTTTGATTTTCGGATCATACTTATTTTTCGGCAACCTAACACACCTTTACCAATATTAGGTGGTGACTACAAAACATTTTAAAAAATCCCTTATCAATTATTAAGTTTTAAAAGATTAAAAGCCGCCGTACATCTTTATTTTTAAGGAATGAGTTCTTCAAACTATTAGGTTTTCCCGAGCTAAAAGACACTAAAAAAAATCAGGGTGTAAAACAAGCTCCTTCGTGGCTCTCTATTTTTAGGATTAAAACACCTTTTGAACCCCTCCATGGTTCACCATTTTTACGTCAACACTCAAATTCGAGCTCCTCTGTAGCTTACTATTTTAAGTAAGACCAATTCCATTCATGCTCTTGCAAGAACTGCGACTAACCTGATTCTTGACAAATGAGATACGCATGCAACTTGGGAAAATGTAAGTGTGGTCACCACGTCTGTCAAATAGACACCTCATCCCTCAATGGACATTTTCAAAAATTTACTTCATACTCAAAAATTTCAAATCTCTTTTCAAAGCAAGCTTTCTAAAACTTGTATTCAAACTTTCTATTTTGGAACTTTTTTAAAAAATTGTGCATGCATGTATCATTCATCCCCAAAGCCCAAACTTTGTTTTCAAAATATCTAAGCGAATTTAGCAATCAAAAATTCATGAGTATATAGGGTGGATAGACATGTATGTATCGATTTTTATCAGGTTGGATAGAGCGGTGATCATTTGATACGTTTCCTACACTTAACCAACCCTCAGACCATTAGATCTCTAGTTTGCAGACTAACCCGGAGTCATATTTTCAAAAATAGATTTCAAAATTAGAATAAATTTTCAAAGGGTTCTAAAACCTTCTTCAAAACTTCTCTAGAAGTCTTTTAAAAACATAAAACAATTTTCGAAACTTAGGTTATTCTCTAGAACATACCTACTTTAGGTGGTCTAACACACCTTTATTAAAGTTAGGTGGCGACTCTGAAATCATTTTTTTTATAAAAAAAAATCCTTTAAAATAAAATTTGAAGAGATCAAAAAGCCCTGTCGCACTTTCCCCCCCTTTTTCGGAAGAGTGTTCATCCTCGATTTTCTCCATAAAAATCAAGACGCACCATCTATCCATGAGTTTGGGCCACCACAGTTCAACCATAATGTCCCCACAAAGAGGGATCCATTTCACTTCATCAAGCACCTTTGCATGAATCATTAGCTTAAGTTCAATTCTCAAATGCACTCATCTTCCCCCACAAAGTGTGAAACACAATGTCACCTCTCAAGCTGAAATTCTAACCAAAGACCTGGCTGCGTCTCACATAATCATCTCATCTTCTCCCCAAAATAGCAAAAACTTCACTTTGCATTCTCCCTAGAGAATAGAAAACCATTTCAAGTTTAGTCCAAACTACATTTGGCTTGATTTCTCCACGATCAGGATACACAAGGAGTCTAAATTCTCTTTTCATATTTGGAAAAACTTCATCAAAAGTATTAGCATTTTCTTCATTGATTTCCTTAATTGGAAAAGAATTTCAAAACCTCCCCGGTGGAGTGGTAATCTTTTCAAAAGCAATCAAAATAAAATTTTCAAAAGCAAATCAATCAAATTCAAGCATAAACCTCGTGCAAACCATCAACATTGCATTCATTAGCTGCAAGTAGTTATGTTACCCACACTAGTACATTCATTAGACATGCATACAAGCACACAACACAAGCTGAAAAAACAAAATCATTCTTAATTGCACACAACTAACGTATTGCATGCATACGCACAACAATTGATGATGATTTATTTGATGGACACCTAGGAAAGAGATTGCTAGAGTAGGGTGTGGTGCCAATTTCTAGGCAAGGTTAGGTATTACGACTTAGTGCGAATACTTTCTAACACTCTATAGGAGTCAAACATCAATGGCCTTTCAAAGCTTGCACCAATGCCTTTCAACTGATTGGAGCATTTTCAAACTTGCATCTGCATTAAAACCATGATTTTGGCAAAAGTTTCATGATTGCAAAAGCACACTTTTTGGTGACCTAGCACCTCTTAAATGTCAAGTGGCAAATTTGAGTCTTTTCCAAAACTAACGGCCATTTTCAAACAAAAAAAATTGTACGAACACAATGAAGATTCCACACATATACCTTGAAGTGTAGAATCACCAAGTTGCATGTGAAACTTGATTCTTGGCATCGTCTGATTCACAAGACATTTTTAGGACATTCGAAATCTTGTTGCAACAACGAGGTTTATGTGATTATCGTTGAAACCACAAAGGTTAAATGTAATTACCCCTTCATTTAATCCACCTTAATAATGTTTAAAATGCTCAACATAAACTTAAAAGCTTATTATTGTCTAAGATAATATTTTTAAAAAGTGACAATTTTTAATTCAATTGGCAACTTGCTCAATTAGTCATTTAAAATAGTAAATTTAAGTTCTTCAACCCTCATAAATAAATAAATAGAGATTACATTAACTTATAAACACAATTTTACAAGACTATATTTAAAATATATGATATTTGCGTTTTGAATAAGTTAATTTTAAATTTTAATATGTTAAACTAAAATTTTATATTCACATAATGAGTAATATAACTTTATTAAACAATAGTTAATAATAGTAACTTATTTAGGAAGTTCTTTTAAGATGAAAATATGCCATAAAATTAGAAAGATAAGGTTTCTAAAAAACCAAGCAAGTTAATTTTGAGTTCAGATGATGTAATTTTGTTAATCAAGCTATTTATCTATTTAATTGCTACGTTTGTTCAAATTGACAGTCGTGTGGGTCCTATAATTTTTTGAAAAATATCATGGCATTAGTAGTCCAATTAGATTGCTAACCCTTCATGGTATATATCATTTCAGAAACGAGATAATATTACATATCTAATTGGTATGATTATCCCATCTTTTAATTTTTCAAATATATAATATGACCTCCTATTTACAGATTTAATTATGTAACCTCATCCGTTGTTCCATGGTGTTACTTATACCCTAATTTCGTTAGGAAACAAACATAACTTCAGTATGGATCTAAAGTTTGCTAACATGCATCATTGACAATCATATTGTTGAATCATGTCAAATTGTTATAGTCCCAACTAGGGGATAGCTATACCAACTCAAATCCATCAACCTGCAAAAACTTGCCGGCTGTTTTTTAGGTTTGCATTTGCTTAATTGTCATACGGGTTGTAATTGGGTAACTAATTGCAACCCATTCCTTTTTGGAGATTAGAGATTGGGCCTTTATTGGTCCAACTTATGCCTTTATTGAGTCAAATTAACAACCAAGGGAATTCATCTAGAAGGACTAGCCAAAGAGATGACATTTTGGTTTTTACTCTTACTTCTATAACCAAGATCCTCTATATAAACTTTTGATATGGAACTCAACACATGCCAATACAGGTCGGAGTCTTTACAACCTAGCTTGTAAAAACATGGATACTCTGTGAAATAGATGAGTCAATGATCAACAATTTAGCAGTGTATGTGATGCACATGGAGGGATTGGCCATTTGACTTACAACTCAACATTGATAGGCTTCACAATTACTTTGCTAGCAATTAATATACACATGTTTTTTGTATACACACTAATATTATGACAATTGCTATTAAAATCATTAGAAATATTCTAAATGGAAAGCGGGAGTGGTAGTTTCTCAAAATGGTAGTCAATCAAGATTAAATAGTAATCAAAAATCAATTTTAAGAAAAATAAAAATAATAAATCAATATGTCAATAAAAATAGAACTCTAGTTTTGTTGGTTTTAAATAGGGATGGTAGCACAAACCAAAATCTGTGAATCCACCTACATTTGTTGAGTTTAGATTTATTTATTTTGGTGGTTGTAAACAAGTTATGTAATTAGGCATTTAGAGACCAGAAATATGAAAAATATTCTTCACGTAATTTAATACTAATAAATATTATTTATATTACTAATCTACAAGAAAGAAGGCAATGAGTAGTGAGGGACAAGTAGAATAGCTTTATAAATAAGCGTTATAAGGTATGAGAAGCGGCAGTATTAGGTTGAGTAGTCTAAGCTGTCAGGTGAGCAACAGTCCCTAATAGTTTAGTTTAAAAATACTTTAGTAATAGAATCTTCTTAAAGAAGGTCTAGGCAACACCCTATTTGGTGAGGAATTGTCACATTTATTTTAAGTTGAACTACCATATGAGCCATAACCGCTTCAAACTTTTGAAGAAAATTACATGTAATGGGTAAGTAAAAGAAAACTAACAACCAAGTTAGGGGTGGGGTTTTTTTTTTTTTTTTTTATAGTTACAGTGGTGTAGTCATTAGCTTGTGATAACGTATACATGCGTATTGTGTGCCACCTTATAGACTTGAGGTATACTTATTATATATTTAATACATTATTTTGTGTGTACATATAATTCATTTTTGATAGGTTTATCTATCCTAATAATAAAATAAAGTTTTGTAAGTTATTCATTGAATACTCATCCATGGGGAAAACTTAAAAAGAAAAAGGAAACGGATTGGGACAACGACTCAAATTTGATAATAGATTTGATCACCAAAAATGGGTCGAATCTTCCAAATTAGATACTACATATATTTAAAAAAAAGGAAAGGTACGAAATAAATAAGTAAGACAATAAATTATAATAGATTGGATCAAAATGTATGAGTCGAATCTAATAAAAATAGAGACAAGAAAGAAAGATAATTGGAAATAATTCAAGTCATGAATAATTTATATTGCAAAACATGTAAATTTTTTAAAAATGTCCACGAATTTCATCCAACAGATGGTACTGATTTTGGTTTTAGTTTTATGGCTTGAATCAACTTTTAGCTTCTTTTGCCCTTTCCACTCCCTTCTAAATATGTCAAATGGTGTATCCCATACATTTTCAAAAGCCAAAGGATATGACTGTTGGTGGACTACCTAAGAGATAGAACATTAACCATTACAAGAAAAATGACTTTTTATGGCGCTCCAAAAAGTATCGTTAAAGAGTTCAAAAAGTGTGGGTATAGGTGTCGTGAATACTTTGCAGCACTTTTTTTTGCTAGCACCAGCATTTTAGCAGCATAAATTACTGGCATTTACAAGTGCCACGAAAATAAACACATTTGCATAGATACTTTTAGTGGCGAAAACATTAATGCCACCTATTCGCGGCACTTTTAGTTGGAAGAGTTGGGAAAACAAGTTGCTTATTCACAACACTTTTTTGTCAAAGTTAGAGTACCTTGTTTGGCACAGATGCTTGCTTTGTTTGACACATAAAATTTTTCATATTAAAAAATTAGATGTCAAAAAATGTGATAGCATACAACCGCCATATCCAATACTACATAATTGTGTCTTTTCAAATACCATGTTCACTACGAGCTTATGCTTACCAAGCCTAATCCAATAAAATAGGGTCACAATAAGCAACTTTTCCCCTTCAGTTGTTGTGGGTCGCTCCTCATAACAGGCATTGAATGGATGAAATGAGTGGAGATCTTTCTAGGGGTGCTTCAAGTTAAAAATATTTGTGCAACACCAGTATCATTTGCCACTCTCACTACCTGCCACCAGTTCAAACGCAATGAAGGGTAATATTTATAAGCCCAAGCAATTGAACCAAGTTAAATGTAGGAAGGTTGTAGAGCCATGCATACGAGCAAACCGAGCAGGCTTGCCTTGTTGCAGCATTATGTGCATGTGAATGAGCAATCCCAAATACCTTGTTCATGTGAAGACCTATGGAGCACTTTTCATGGCACGAAAAACAAGAGTTTGCTTTTGACATCGAATCACATCTGGCATATTAAAGAACCACATATTCCTGTGCATGTGGCTACTTGTAATTGGTGACTCCAAAAGCAAGGTGCTGGTACTAATCTATGTTAAACTTACTATAACACCATAAAATGCAATTCTTCTAAATAAAGTAATCAACTTCCATTAACAAGAAAAATTTAAATGGAAGGTTTGTACCTCTGTTTACACTAGTCATCCCACCAGCCTCACCACTATCTCGGCCTCTACTTATCCTTTTAGCACCACTATCATCTAGGCCATGGCCTATGCTTTTATCTGACTACCCACCGATGCCGTCTTTCTACACTTCCTCTTCACGCCCCAATTCAGGTGCCTTCCTATCTGAAATGTGAATCAACAGGCAATGTAAATAAATAAAATTTTCAACTCATCTAATTATGTTGGGATCAAATGGGTGATCTCCGCGTCATGTAGTAGCCACTAAAAACAAGAATTAGGCAAACAGAAACAACAGTAAGGGCCAACTAGGCAACAAGTTACGGTAGGGATGACCCAACTTCATAAAAAAATAAAAGAATATGACCAGGAGAGTTTAGAAAAAGAAAAGAAAAAGGAGCAACTATTAGAAAAAAGAAAAAAAAATGAAATTGCTACTATAAACAAAACATAATAAAGAAAACACAATAGCTACCACAAGCAAGTAGGTTCAGTTTCTTGAAAACCAAATCATCAAGAATAAACCTAAAAAAACTATAGAACAACAAGAAGACAGAAAAAGGCTCAAAACATCCAACAACCAGATGCTGTAATAGCCCCCATTACCAAGAAGGTTGCTAGAAAAAAAAACTAGCAGCAAGAAAATGGTTGTACAGCTTTACAGCAAAGCACAGAACTAGAAAATGGGATTATTGTAACATCTGCAACCCCAAAATGCAGTTTGCCAACAGCGAAAACTCCAGCTACCAATTTAAAATATGTACATGAAATAATTAACATTGTCTCTCCTTTAAACATTTTAATAATCTTGAATTTGTAAGGCATAGGTGCAAAGTGCATTACTTTTTTAGTCAAAATTTTGACAATTATAGTTCTCAAACTTGAAGAGACTGTGCATCTTACTTGTCACCAAAGAAGACAGCATTAGCAAGTCTAAAAACAAAGAGAAAGAAAAGTTAGAAAAGAAGCTATAACAACAAAAGATGCAGCCAATAGCCAATTGATGCACTAAGAAGAACACAGTTTGATATACTTAGATAACCGATGAAGGAAGTCAAAAAAAAAAAAAAAACTATCCTTCTCCACACATATACTATTAAATCCACATCCTTCAAAACAAAAGAAAAAAGGAAGGAAGAAAGTCTACATTGTACAAACAAAAAGTCCTTAGACATATCCTCCCGAGACATATTCTAAGTATCTTAAAGCTAAAATAGGCTAACCTTTTTAGTGCTAATAATAAACAAGAATAACAAATATCAATGGAAAAAAGTAGCAAAACATTTTCGCAGCCAATTCCGATGTCACAAAGGTCGTAGTAATTGATTATTCTACTTCTTTAAGTTGAGTGGGCTCAATTTGAAAGAAATACAAAAATAAGAAAGCTAAAAAGGAATAAGTCAAGTATATATGTGAAACAAAAAGCCTACAGTGGATAGAAAAATAACTTATCCACTGGACATTGCCTAGCTAGAGCATAATAGCAATTAGATTTGTTGTAGTTGAACTCCAAGCATCTAGGGCAAATTGATATTTTTCAAATTAACATTTTTTGCACCACCCTACATGGCTCTTGCTTGGCTAGTACAAAAAGGAAAAATATTGTAATGACTAGTAGAAAAAAGACATCTAACATGCTTTATTATTGCCAAAATAGAGAAACCAAGAAGTTATTATATAAATGTTGAAAGACCTTGGCTCCCAAGAGATAACTTCAACCCATTACACTCTTCTCCCATCATCTCCATTATTCCTGCGCCAAAGTTCCCCAAATCAATGATCAAAACACAATTGAATTCCAAGAATTGCTAAAACATCAACCTTTAAAATAACATATTGAAAATATAAATATATATATATATATTCACTTTGGGGAATATGTACCAACACTGGCACACACACGGATATATATGTGTATATATAGTCATACCTTTGCTTCACTACCCTTCATGTTTCCCCCAACACCTTGACCCTTGTACAAGGAACTCAAAAAGATTTGACTTCAGAGGTAGTATCTATGAGATTTAAAGAAGAAGAACACATTGAATCAACAATAGAAAGAGGGGAAAGAAAACCATGGACAGAGAAAGGGGGAAAACTAACGTCAATGCTCTTTGATCATGGGTGGTGGTGACTTTTGGCCATCAACGGTGGTTAGTAGCTTTGACGGTGAATTAGGGAGAGTGGCGAAACTACCAAAGGGGAGAGACAGTGTGTGATTGGCATTGAGAGAGAAGAAAGAGAGGTAGATTGAAAAGCAAGACGGATTTGAGAAAACAGATGAGAACGAAAATGAATTTGGGAATTTTTTTATTTTCCTCTAATTTGAAATGGTGTTGTTTAATCAACAAGGATACGACAAAAGATGCTACCATGACATTCAATAAAATCCATTTCTCTAAAAAACTATGTTATTTTTATTATCAATTACGACACAAAAGACAAGCGATGATACGTTGGTGACATGTCTGTCAAAATGCCAAAGATTGTTGAAGGTTTTTTTTTGGTGTCGGGAAAATTTGCTTTTGTGACACTTTTTTAAACTGCCTCAAAATAAAATGTTAAGAAAAGTCTTTTTTCTTATAGTGAACTACTGGCTTTGATGCATATATGGTCTTTGTATATACACCAGGCATGACACAGTCGAGGGGAGAGATGGGTTGAAAAAATCAAAGTGGTCTTTCATTTTGGGTACAAACAAAAAGATAGACAGAGAAAAGAGTAGAGATCAAACCCCAAAAGAAAAACCCATATCAAGATCTACCTTTAGGTCTCTCAACCAAACTTCTCCTATCTCCCTCATAAGTGTTCGTCTCTCAAAATACCCACTAGAAATCAATGGTGAGTGACAATCAACTCTACTAGTAAGTTTTCCCTCTCTTTCTATCACTCTCACTTTCTCTCAATTTGTTCTTGGATTTAGGATTTTCAAGTTGTTATTATATGCATTTCACTTTACTTAATATTTTCCTTTTTTTATTTTGTTGTGTATAGCAAATGGTTGTTGGCCTGAATATACAACCTAATGTTGGCATCTCCATGTAGATTTTGATCATAACAAAACTATGTGGTTGTTATCTAATGACTTTAATTAAGTGTGCAGATTATATATATTGAGTTATTGATAAAATAGTTGAGATGATTGATGGCTTATCCTAACAAGTGATAAAAATAATGAAAAGTCCATCTGAAAGAGATTGAAGGTCTCATAAGGATTCAAGATCTTAATCAATACCTTAAGCATTCATGGAAGATCATTTGAATGGTTTCAAGGTTACTTAGAACTCATCTTTGAAGAATGGAATGCAAATTGAAGTGTTGACACGTCAAGAGAAATTCAAGCAAAATTGAAGACATAAGTATCGACACCTTACAATATAGTCGACACCTCAGCAATCTTTGTTGAAGGAAATTGGAAACACTAGAAGCTATTGTTGACACCTTTCAATATAGTTGACACATTGCTCGAAGATTCTTAGAAATGCCAGAAGCTCTTGTTGAACATTTTAATATGGTCGACACCTTGCTAAAGACCCTTAGTCCTCAAAAGAAGAAATTTAAAACTATTGTTAACACCTTACAATATAGTTGACACCTTGCTCAAGGTTCAATATTCTCAGAAGTTCTATCTTCACATAACAAGCTCAAGCTCTTATCAATGCATAAAGATATGTTAGAAACATTTGTGTCCAAATGTGGAAAACAAAGCAGCAAAAATGTTGACACCAAGGAAGGCTCTTGTCAACACAATTGAAGCAGTGCGCAAATGAAGAAATCAAGTCTGTGGAAGGGTCAACACAGTACAATATGGTTGACATATTTGAAAGTCAGAATTTAAAGTTTTGAAGGAAGTGCTAACACCTACCTCAACACCTTCAAAACAATGCTGAACTAGATTTAATAGTGTTAACACCTTAAAGAAATTGTGTCGACACTTGTCTGCAAGAAATTTAAATGTTCTAACAGACCGATTTGCATTAAATGCTATCACAATTATCTCTAATGGTTGGAATTGATGAGAGCTATATATATATGATCCCCAACTCATTTATGAGTATTAAGACAAAGAGATTAAGTGCTAAAAGCGAAGATTCAATCATCCACATTTATACTCTACTTTTTATTCTCTTGGGGGTTATGTTTAAGCTGTAACTTGCTTATGTATACTTAAGAGAGTGTATACTTGAGAGAGTGATCTCTTGGTATCAAATCCTTGTATTACACTTGGATAACATTGTAAACCTTGTGAGTTTGAGTGTAGTTTGGCAAAAACACTTGTAAGATTAAGTGATCTGAGACAACATCACTTGGGGTTTAGAGTTCGGGAAGAACTATTATAAAGGAGTGAGCTAGGCACTAAGAAACTAGCAAGCTGTGTAAAAGATTTTACATAGTGGAGAATACCTTCAAGAAGATCGAGAAAGAGAGGACGTAGGCCACGCATTGTGACTGAACTCTATAAAATCTTGAGTCTCCATTTATTTTTTCTTGCTCTGTTTTTTTTCTTCATTGTCATCATAACTTGCTTGCATATTTTTCATATTGCATTTAGTTACTGTTTCATTGATTTATTTATTCTTAACGTGTGATTATTTGTTTAAAATTTTAAAATCCCAATTCACCCCTCCCCCCCCCCCTCGGGTTGCTAGCTTGGGTTAACAATTGGTATTAGAGCAGGTGCTCATTATCAGGCTTGACATCCTAAAGTAAGATCTATATCAATTTGTATTGGAACCTCTCTTGGAGAAGTCAGTCTACAAACAGGCCTCTTATGTTCAATGAAACTAATTACAATTACTAGAAGAATAGAATGAAATATGAACTCTAAAGACTCATTACGAGTGGACCCATGGTCCCTACTTAGACAGTCGAGCAAATGGTTGTTAATCCTGAAGGTGAATGGGATGAGACTGATCTAAAGATCATGTAGCTAAATGCTAAAGCTATGAACTTATTGAATTATGCATTGGATCCCTCTAAATTTAATAGAATATTTACCTGCGATTCTACTAAGAAAATATAGGATAGACTTGAAGTAATTCATTAAGGTACTAACCAGGTGAAATAGTCTAAGATTAATATTCTTGTGTATAGTTATGAACTGTTTAGAATGAGACCTGAAGAATCCATTACTTAGATATTTACTAGGTTTACTGACATTATAAATGGATTGAAATCACTTGGAAATGTTTATTCTAACAGCAAACATGTGAGAAGATTCTCAGATCTTAACCAAGAACTTGGGAGACTAAGCTAACTACAATTCAAGAGGCTCAGAATCTTAATATCTTACCCTCAGAAGAGTTGCTTGGATCACTCATGACATATGAGTTGACTCAAAAGCAAAACATGCAAGAAGAAGATGAGAAAAAGAAGAAGGTCATTGCATTCAAGTCTATAACCACAGAAAATGGCCAAGACAATCATGGAAAAAAAAAAAGATGAAGAACTTGCATTAACCACCAAAAAATTCAAAAGGTTTATGAAGAAAAAAGGGAAGAAAGGGAGAAAACAAGAACCCAAGGGTGAATCAAGCAAGGCAGGTTCTTCTATCATACTCTTCGAATGCAAAAAGTCTAGACTTATCAAATCTGAGAGTCCACAACTCAAGAAGATATGAAAGAAGGGCAAAAGAGCAACAACCCTAGCTGTAACATGGAGTGGAAGTGAAGACTCCAGCTCGAATGAGGAATCTGAAACTCAATAAGTAGCCAACATAGGTTTAATGGCTCGTGAGGAAGAAGAAAAAGAGGTAACAACTTCTGGCTTTACTCTTGAAGAACTGCAAGATGTATTTGATGACTTGTTATCTGAATTTAAAAAAATTAAAATTTAAGAATATTATTTTTAAGCACTAGAACGCTTCGAGCAATACCTAATAAATTATTAGGTGCTCTTGGTTTCATCTTTAGCCAAGGAAAATGAGGTTTTGATTTTTCAAAATGATTTATTGAAAAAGAAAAACATCTATTTGAAAGAAAAGGTCAAGGATTTGAATAATTATCTTGATAAATTTGTAAAAGGAAGAAAAAATCTTGACACAATTTTGGGAAGTCAGAGGTGCACATTTCATAAGAAAGAATTGACTATAATCCTATGTAAAGAAAAAGTCATACAAAAATTTCTTTACAACTCCAAATGTTTCAAAATTTAGATGTTTCTATTACCAAAAGTATGGTTATTATGCTAATCAGTATTGGTTGAGAAAAGCTCCTAGCAAGAATGTTAAGAAGGAGTGGATTCCAAAGGAAATGCTAGTGCTAACCCTCAAAGACCCAAAATGAAGGGGGTACCAAAAGTCAGACTTGAATTATTTGCAATGTAGGTTTGTTTTCAATCTAAAGTCAAGAAGGACTTCTAATACTTGGAAAATGGCTGCTTAAGGCACATGACAGGGGATGAAAATCAATATACATCCTCTAGTGACTTTTGGAGATAATGGCAAATGTAAGGTCATTGGGATAGGGAGTATAGGTAAAGACTCTTCTACTTCCATTTAAAATTTACTCTTAATTAAAGGTCTCAAACATAATTTGTTGAGTATAAGTTAGTTATGTGATAAAGACTTTAAGGTTATTTTTGAAGCATCTAAGTGCATGCTAGTTAATATTCTTGATGGTCATACTTTCTTAACTAGTCATAGACAAGGTAATATATATATATATATATATATATATGTGTGTTTGACTTAAATGACTTATTTACTTGCAAAATTAAATGCTTAGCAGCTGTAAATAGTGATGATTTTGGTCATGGCATAGAAGATTATGACATACTAGCATGAGCATTATTTCTAAAGTTTCTAAACATGATCTTGTGCATGGTTTGCCTCAAATCAAGTTTGAAAAGGATAAGTTATATGATGCATGCCAAAAAGGGAAGCCAACCAGGGTATATTTCAAATCTAAAACCTTGATTTTTATTTCTAGACCCTTGCAATTGTTGCATATGGATTGTTTAAACAAACTAAAACACTTAGCTTGGGTGAAAAATAGTATGCTCTTGTGATTATGGATGATTATTCTAGATTTAAATAAACTTGGTTTCTTATTCAGAAAGATGAAACTATAATTGTTTTTACCAAGTTCTACAAAAAGGTGCAAAATGAAAAAAAGATTTGCTATTACAACCATTAGAACTGATCATGAATGAAAATTTGAATGCTCCCCAACTAAAATTTTTTGTGCAAAAAATGGTTCTAATCATAATTATTTTGTACCTAGAACACCTCAACAGAATGGGGCAGTTGAGAGAAAAATAAAAAATTTGAAATAAATGGCAAAGACTATGCTTTGTGAAAATGATTTGCCGAATATTTTTGGGTTGAGGCTGTTAATATAGCTTGCTATGTTTTGAACATAATTCTTTTTAGAAAACATTTGAAAAAGACCCCCTATAAGCTTTGGAAAGGCAACAAACCAAATATTTCATACTTTCATGTTTTTGGATGAAATGTTTTATCTTAAAGAACGATAAAGACCAGCTTGGTAAATTTAATGTTAAATTTGATGAGAGTGTATTTTTTGGTTATTCCATACAAAGCAAGGCATATAAAGTGTTTAATAAAAGAATTTTGACTGTTGAAGAATCTATTCACATTGCTTTTGATGAATTTAACACATTTTCAAGCAAAAATGTGAGTGATGATACAGATGATGCTGAACAAAGTATGAATGAGTTAAACATCAACTCAACATTAACTAATGCTACACAAATGGAGAAGGAGCTTGCACTTCTCTCAACAACAAAAAGAATTCAATGAAGGGCTACCTAAAGAATGGAAGTTTGCGCATAATCACCCACAAAAACAAATACTTGGTTATCCAACACAAGGAGTAAGAATAAGGTCTTCTCTCCAAAAGTTATATACTTATCACGCATTCCTTTCTCATATAGAATCTAAGACTTTTCAAGATGTTAAAAATGATGAGTTTTGGATAGATACTATGCAAGAAGAGCTCAATCAGTTTGAAAGGAGCAAAGTCTGGAATCTTGTAACTATACCTAAAGACTATCCTGTAATTGGAACCAAGCGGGTATTTAGAAATAAAATGGATGAGTTAGGTATTGTGATTAGAAATAAAGCTAGATTAATTGCTTTAGTTTATAGTCAGGAAGAAGGCATAGACTATGATGTAACTTTTGCACCAGTTGCTAGATTATAAGCTAATAAAATGTTACTAGCTTTTGCATGCTTTAGAAATTGCAAGCTTTACCAAATGATTGTCAAAAGTGTTTTTTTAAATAGTTTTATTAATAAAAAAAATTATGTTGAAAAACCACTAAGTTTTGAAAGTGAAAAACATCCAGACCATGTTTTTAAATTGACCAAAGCTTTGTATGGTTTAAAACAGGCACATAGGGCATGGTATAAGAGACTTAGCAAGTTTTTAATTGAAAATGATTTTTCATGAGGAACAGTAAATACAACTCTCTTTATTAAAACCAGTGGTCATGATATGCTTATTATTCAAATATATGTTGATGATATTATATTTGGCTCTACTAATGAAAAGATGTACCAAAAATTTGCTAAATGCATGCAGGGAGAATTTGAGATGAGTATAATGGGAGAATTGACTTTCTTTCTTGGGCTTCAAATTAAAAAATTAAAGGAATGTATTTTTATCAATCAAGCCAAGTACATCAATGACTTACTCAAAAGGTTTGATATGGACAATCTAAAGCCCATTGGCACTCCCATGAGTATATCAATAAAAATTTATGCTGATAAACAAAGTACCTCTATTGACACAAAATTTTATAGAAGCATGATTAGTTATTTACTTTACTTGACTGCTAGTAGACTTGATATAATGCTCAAGTGTGTTTATGTGTACTATATTTCAATTTAATCTTAAAGAGTCCTATATGGTTGCGATGAAAAGAATCTTCAGAAATCTTAAGCATTCTCACAATCTTGGTTTATGGTATTCTAGTGATACATTATTTGAACTTGTTGGTTATTCTGATGCTGATTATGCTCGTAGCAGAGTAGATAGAAAGAGAATTATGCCAATTTCTTCAAAATATGCTTGTATCTTGGTTTAGTAAGAAACAAAATTCGGTTACCCTCTCAACTGCAGAGGCTGAATATATTGCTACTGGTAGTTGTTGCGCTTAAGTTTGATGGATTAAACACCAATTAGAAAACTTTGGACTAACCTATAAACACATTCCCATTAAATGCAACAACATAAATGCTATAAACTTGACCAAGAATCCTATTCAACACTCTAGAACCAAACACATTGAAATCAGACATCACTTTATCGAAGACCACACACATAAAGGTGATATCAAACTTGAATTTGTTAGTACTGAACACAAACTTGTTGATATCTTTACAAAACCCTTGAATAAAGATAGGTTTTGCATGATCAAAAGAAAACTGGGTATGTGTAATCCTTTTGTTTGATATAATTTTGATGATTTATGATGATTTAATGTGTTTGAATCATATTTGCATTGATCATGTGCATACATTTCATGTTTGGGCAAATTGAGTGTCAACATTAAGCTAAAGGATGTGCAAACACTTGTTTTATAAAACATAATTTCTAACAAAGAAGTGTCAGCCATAGTCTCTTGTGTTGACAATATTGTTTTAGAAAATATTTTGCTTTGCATAATATTGTTGACCATATGTTTAAGTGCCAACACTATTTACTAGAAAAATCAAATTTGCACTCTAGAAGCAAAGTGTCAATAAAACTGTTTTATAGTATCGACAATTCGATTACATATTCAAAACTGTTTGAAAAATAAAAAAATAGTGTCAAGACCTTTGGCAAGTAGTGTCAACACATTGGCATAGACATATATATACATACATACGTATAAATAGTTTGTGAACCCTATTGTCAACCTCGTTCTTTGATTGAACTCCTTAACCCTCGAAAAAACTTTTTCATCTCATTCTACACTTTCAAATCTCCTACATTAACTGTTACAAACCCCAATCTTCCTTCCCATCCTTTATTATAACCTTCAATGGCTCCGAAATAAGTGGAAAAGGGGAAGAAATCAAAGGAATCTACACCAAAGAAGACGAAGTATGAATCTTCTACACCAGAAAAAAGGAAAAAGGAAAAAGAGAAAAGAAAAGGATGAATCATCTCAGGCGACCAAGAAGAAGAAGGGAAAGAATGTTGTTAAAGCAGAAGATAGTGATTTGCTCACCAATGATCTCTATTTCAAGGAGAAGTCTCTTAAGATCAGGTATGAGACTGGCTTCAAGAAATGTAGTTAAGGGTTGATGGGTAAACTTCAATTTCTTTATTGAACTAGGCTTTGCTTTTGGATCTAAGTTTGATAGAATTGGATGGATGAGTTTGGGAACTCTTTGGGAAGACACTTACCCTAAATTGGTTAGGCATTTCTATGCTAACCTCATTGTGAAAAATAAAGGTTTGTCCATGACTAGCTAGGTCAAAGGGGATAAAATCCCTCTAAACAGAGATGTGTTGGCCAAAATTTTAGACATCGAGGACAATGGTGTTGTAACCCTTGATGATCATGCCTTAGAGGCTCTGACACTAGTCTTGAGGAGACCAATCTCAAATGATCGTCTCATATTCAAATCCAATGAGTTATCTCTAGAACTCAAGCTAGTTCATCACTTCATTAACCAGTCAATCATACCTAGGACAGGCAAATTCTAGTATATGATTAATGCTAAATTGTTTCTACTCTAGGTATATGTCACTTAGGAAAAGGGAAGAATACTTAATTACATAGTGAGGAGGATGAGTGATGCCTCAAAGCAAAGGGAAGTCGTCTCCCTTACGGAATGATTTTCACTAAAGTTTTCAAGCACTTCAAAGTAAATATGGAATGAGAGAAAATACTGAAGATGGATCTTTACCATGATGAATACAATGAAGCTACTCTCAAGAATATGAAGTATATATTTGATAAAAAGAGTTACACATGGGAAAGAAAAGGGGATGCAACCCCGACCACTGGAGAAACTTCTGAAGCAAAGCCAAAGGTGGCTAGGTCTTTGTTTATGGAACCAACGGAAGAATTTCCTGAAGTAACCAATCACATCAATTTGGTGTTTGATATGCTAAAAGGAATGTAGGAGCATTAAGACTCCATGCTTGATAAATTTAACTCCAAACTAGATAATGGTATTACAAGTACGATAGTTGTGGAAAAGAAAGTGATAAGGCTGAGCAAAAGAGTAAAGGTATTAAAGAAAGTTTCACATCCCGGTTTTGCCCACCCGGGAAGATAGTGGGGCTTGATTGATAAATACAAATAAAGTAATAGACTGTAATGTAAATAAAGTAACATGACTAACATCTGACCCAATATAATGTCTACTTTGAATATAATAATAATAAACTATGGGTCCACCCCCGCAGAAACCAAAACATTGTACTAAATGTTGATTACATAACTAGGTCATTAATACCTAAGGCCTATTACAACTAGCATTGTTATTATAACTTGTGCCATGTACATATCTGTTTCCTAATCAGAGATTCAACTTGGCATAGTTATTCCCAAGACATGTTAGCTTACTTCCTATTATCTGAATGTTTGCCCATGAACGGGGTGAATTGTGAAACTCAGTAGGAAATATGTCCAGTAATCATAACATAAATACTTTTCAATATAAGATATAAAGAGACAACGATCTATAATAAAAATATTCCAGTTCAAAAGCAATTCTTTCATCCAATACATTATCAATTTCACAGTATGCTATATCAAACGATATCAAACTTTGAATCTCATGAGGTTATTTAATCTTGGTACTTTTGTAATTTAACAGACCCCTCGCTGTCATACTAGAGGTTTCAACCCTTATAGCACCCTTGCAAACCACATCGGTTCGGAAGGTGAGACCCTTTCTTCCTCTTCACACCTACACGCCGGAAGGAATCCAGCCTTGTAACTTCCATTGCCAACCACTGAAGTTCAAAATGTGAGATTATCTCCACTTTACAGCCCAGTTGACTAGGTTTTTATTAATACATGTTTGTAAATATAACTTCTCTCCTCCACGCCGAGAGTATCACATTAGAGCACCTTACCATATAGTCATCTCTTTAAAATATTATGCAGTTGATTTAATATGCCAGTTGAAAAATCATCATCGTTATCTCAATTTATGCATATATACAATAATAAAGACAACACATAACATACAGTTATAAAGCAACATTATTGAACTTTATGCAATTGAAATAATTTTTCAACAGTTATACTGTCATTGTAATAAATGGTATGAATCCCCTAATTAAAATTTGGTACAATTTAATTGTTATGTTGTTATTGTCTCGTTTTGTGTACGGCATGCAAACACGTCATCGTTTGTATTATTATTTAGGTTTAAGTTAGCATATATGAATACAATATCTTTTCATTGTGTGCCCTAGGTCCCATAATGTTCAGCGTTGACTAATTTAGTCCTATAGTTGCTCTGGTGTCTCCTGACCAACTTTTGTGTCATCTTAGGTTGTAAAATCTATCTATTTCTGGCGTAACTTATTAAAAATATATTTATTTATATATATTTATGGTGTTTATACTTACTTTGAAATTCCAATGTCAAGTTGTGTAAAAATAAAGTCAAGTTTGCCCTTTTTCAAGTGACGGTGACAAAATGACCGTTTTGCTTCTAAGAGTCGAGAAATTTTAAAGTTTGATTTAGATGATGGAAACATCCCACATCTCTAGAGTATTTTTAGTAATGTCTAAAAATAATTGTTGACTCTTTAGAAATTATTTTTATGTTTTTTTCTTTGATAAAACACTAGTATATTAAAAAAAATACTTTCGAGTGTTAGAAAAATACCAAACCAGTTTTAAAATATTTATTATTCTAAAATATGAATTTCACAAAAAACATTTCGGGTCCAAAGGGGGGCACACACGCCCCCATTTTAACTCCAAATGGAATCGAAGATCTTTCTTATTTTAACTTCAAATGATGCAAGGTTAGCGGTGTCGGAAACTAGAATCAAAGACCTTGCATTTGGCACCAGCCTCACTAGCAGTTGTCACCGGTGGCCGGAGAAAAAATCCAGCACCGAGAGTATTGTACTATGACCTACAACTCCACTTTTTGGAGTCTTTCGGTCATCCAAGACCACCCCCAAGTGCCCAAAACTTCACCCTATGCTCCCTAGGCTTGGCCAAAAAAGTGTTAAATCCAGTCACCCAATGTATTATTGTCAGTAAGCTCAAAAATGAAAATCCGACCATAACTTCTTATTCAAACCACCTAGGACATTCAAACTTGGTTTCTACCTATATATTTTAGTCTATACATTTCGAGATTAATCTCATACCTTGCCGTTGACCGGAGCGAAATCTCTCCAAAACCCTTCTCTATTAATGGCCATTAATGGAGTTTGGTTTCTACCAAACTTCCAGTCCTCTATCCCCATAAAATGCAATAAAAATAACTTAGAAATGATAAAAAAAAAATAGTTACCTTTGAAGTTCTTAAGCTTTCGGGTGCAAGATTGGCCTTCCCTCAATCTCTCTCCCTTTCTTTTTTTCTCTTTCTCTCTGTCTCTCTTTCTCTCTTCTTCTTCCTCTCAATTTTCTCTGTTATTTCTAGCAAATTTTAAAGATATGTACTTACACATCATGTAAGTCTCCACACACTCTCTTTCTATATCTTTTAATCCCACAATTTGTGCATGAAAATGGAAATTTTAGTATCTAGTTTGTCCCCTTTATGTTGACCCCTAACATATCAAAGTTATTGAGAGAGCCAAGTGTTATTACTAGATGTGTTCTTGGATTTCTAGAAGACTACACAAGGGTAGTTTGTGTTGGGGATTGTAAACTTTCCCATGACCCGGCTATAGTGTATACATATAATACCAAATATTTTGATTTCATTAGTAGAGATTAATCTACATGATTAGAGTCCTAACTTCAAGATCTCTTTGGTTTAATCCTGAATAGCAGCAAATATAATCTTTGAAATCCCTCTACTTTGATCTCAAATAGCAAACAACAGCAACAAGAAAGATTCAACTACTCGAACTCAACCTTCGGACTTTTGTTGTATCCCTCGAACATGCCTTACTCCAGAGAGAGTGGGTTCGTAGCTACTAAGATTTCTTTCTCTCACAAAAACGTGTATTTTTCAATTATGAGTAAGTGTAACCCTAGTTACTCTTTGTAAGCACCCCATTTTTACCCACTCAGCAATCTCCGGCCCAACCGAATCTGGTTTTCAAACAACACAATACATGCAAGCCCAAGACGGGTCTTTCAAACTCCAATCCAGTCAACTAGTCACTTCCCGGACCCACATGGCCCAATCGAAGCCATAAACATTATCATGCCCCTAGGCATTCCAAGCAGCTTTCTGAGACTGGGCGGTCTCGGGAACCAACGCCATCTAGGTAGCTTCCCGAAATTGGGCAATCTCGGAGACCAAAACCTTATCAAATCTAGACAGTTCACTTCTGGTGCCTGCTAGCCTGCCAATGTAGAATGTCCGTCATTCGGTAGTTCTCCGAGACCAGGCATTCTCAGACACCAACACCACCATCACAGGTAGCTTTCTGAGACAAGCGTTCTCAGAAACCAACACCACCCTACATGTAGCTCTCTAAGACCGGCGGTCTCAGGGACCAACACTGCATAGGTAGTTTTCCGAGATTGGGCGGTCTCGAGAACCAACACCTAGGTCAACACCGACGCCTGCTAGCCTGACTCGGTAAAAAATGACCAAACCCGCCCTTTGGGCGTCCAAGAAAGTTTTGAGAAAGTTCAAGATCCCTCAAAATAGTAAGTCCACCTTTCCAAAGTGCTATTAAGATGTTAGGCGTACTCCGCACGCCATTCGGTTCAATTTCGGTCTCATTCTGGCTGACTCTGGTCAAAATGACCATTTTGCTCCTGAACACTCCAGCACCGCACAAATCCCACTGAGCAGTGAAAGACTCTCCCGAGGTCATCCTTGAATGACCCAGCACACTTAACATGACACTCCAATTCATTCTTGACCATTTTCAACCAAACCCGGTCAAAATGACCGTTTTGCCCTTAACAACCCGAATGCACCCTGAAACAACACCGGTCTTAGGATTTTGAACGGCGGCTCTTATCATACACCCCTACTTAAACTAAAGAGGACCTTACGATACTAAACACCCTCGACTCAATAAAAGTTTCCTGGAGCGTCTCGCAGACGCTCCGCCAAAATTGTCCCTTCTCTCGTTTCTCTAGTTATAACGCACCGTCAAATGACTTGAGAAATGCGTAAATCAGGGAATTCCCAAAATTTCATTCATAGATCTTTCCATCGATACGGCTCAATCGGAGAGATCACTTCCCGAAGCTCTTCATCGCATGGCTCGAACATTGCCACTTTCAGCAACCCCTGGAGTGTCTTACAGATGGTCCGCCAAGATTGACTTTTTTCCCAACTCCCTGATTATAACGCACCATCAAACAACTTGAGAAATGCATAAATTAGAGAATTTCCAAAAGTATTTCCAAAGTACTTTCTATCGGTACGATCCGATCGAAGAGATCGCTTCCCGAAGGCCTTGATCATGCAACACAAAAACAGCTACTTTTGAACCCCTACAGAGCGTATCACAGATGCTCTACAGAGATGCGATTTTATGTACACTTCCCACGATGATATCTCATACTTTTGAACACCGTTCAAACCTTTCGAAAACACAAAAGTTCACAAGCAACCTTAGGAGAACACCGTGAATGCAGTCGATTCCTCCAAAACCTCCCCGGTTGGCTCAATTATCGAGGCAAAGTTTAAACAAACATTCTCGGTGATGGAGCATATGCTACACGCGCCTAGATTTTGATCAGGTCGACCAAATTTCAATCAACCATCAAAATTTAGCCAGTACAGGGAGTGTCACGTGGCCTTCATTCTATGGAACAGTACTGGAGCATGTAGCACATGTGCCTGTGTAAATTTTACACAGGCACATGTCCTACATACGCTAGAGTCCAAAAATTTGCCTATAAATACAGGCCTTCCCCTCTACATATTTAAGAATCAAAATTGATAGTGAAGCTCTGCAAAAACTGCTCCAAAACCTCGATTTCCTATATACATCCCACACCTCAAACACTTAGGCTAGATTTCACCTCCCCCAAACCCATATACTTCACCTACATAGTCTTTCATACCATAGAACACCTCCTTTCAGCTCTTCAAGCACACCTAAAGACATTCAAAGAAGATTGCAAGTATATTTAAGGCAAAAAGTGGTATTTCTTTTATATTCTTGTCTTCTCCTACTCCTCTCTTCTCCCTTCTAGCCTACTTAGGCTATTCTTTATTTTAATCTCCATCTTATATCCCCCTTTCTTGCATGCTTAGAGCAAGAGGGCTCTTAGTTCATGCCTAGAGAAAAGTTAGTGAGAGCCACCGTGTAGGGGGATCTCTCACTAGCTGACTCTGAGATGGTATGGCCTTGGAGCCCCTTGATTATGTGGTGTATCCTAAAGCCTTCTATGAATTCATGACCCCCATTGCATATTGCTATCTTGTTTATGTTTTGTGTGCTTGGCTTTATTTTCATGTTTATAACCATGTTTTTCAAAACTTACACTATTCTTATTTCCATGCCATTTTCAAGCTCAATATTCTAAGAGTTGGTCCCTTAAAGCTTAGAATGAGACCCTAGGTAATCATGCCTTAGAAAATCTCCCCTAACTCACATTTTTGCACCCTTGCATTCCAACTTGCATAAAAATTCTTTTCAAACTCTCTAATTTCTAAGGTTGTTATTCTCTCAAGTTTAGTGGTTGGAATGGCCCCATGGAACCCTCTCTTGAGTGGTTTCCCTTTTACATTGGTCATAGGAACCCTAACTTGTTAGAATGGTTTCCTTTAAAAATGGTTTTCAAAATCTTCTTCCCAAAAATGGTTTTTAAAAGTTCATTCCCTTCATCTCTGCATTAAAAATGGTTTTCCAAAAGGTTGTCATTATTGTTTGGATTTTTTAAGCTCCTACTCTTTTCAAGATAAAGGTTATAATGGTCCTAAAGGAAACCTTCTTTGGAAAGGTTTTCAAACATCAATCATATAAACCATATACTTGACTAGAGTCAATTTTCATAGAAATGATCTTCAAAAGTGTTGTCTACCAAAGTCCTTTGCATAACATGATTTGTTTTTCAAAAATGCATAAAACCACCTTTCAAAACCATCTTCCAATCCAACCCTAGGTTAACTTGACCCTTGACCCTAGTTGTTCAACCCTAGGTTAACTTGACCCTAGTTGTCCAACCCAAGTTAGTTAACCTCAGGTTACCCCTAACCTTAAGGCAACCCAACCTAAGATAGTATACTTTAAGATTCCAACTCAAGGACCTCTTTTCAAATGGTCTTTCAATTCAAAACTATTCTCATAACCCATTTTTTCAAAAACCCCCTACTCTCTTGAGATTTCAAAAAAACCAACTCCATAACTTTTCTAATACTCCTACGCTCTAGCTTTAAATTATTTCCAAAAATATTTTCAAGAACTCACAACCTTAAGGTGTCCCTACCCCTTTTATGGTTAGGGATTCCAAGGAAAGGTGATATATTAAATTCAACCTTCAAGGTTGTCCATATTAGAGTTCCAAAGTCCTAGGTGTTTTCAAAAACCACTTTCAAAAATGTTTCAAATGCTAATTTACTAAAACACTCCAAAATCATACCTCCAAGGTTTTTAAAACAAGACTTCGAAACATTTTCAAAACTCTCTTGAGTTATTTCAAAGCATTCCCAAAGCTCCCTTGAGTTATTCCAAAAACATTTCAAAACACTTCAAAACCCGCTTTCAAGAGTTTCAAAGTTCTATTTCAAAACACTCCACTACTTGATTTTGAATCAAAACTCTCAAGTTCTCTCTTTCCAAAAATCTCAAAGTGTCTTCAAACTTGCCAAAGGCCTCAAAGTGCCTTCAAACTTTTCAAAGGCCCTAACGCGCCTATTTTCCATTGGGCTCTTGCCCAAACTACGAATGACCTAATTCTCGCCAAATGAGATACGTAGGCAACCTAAAATGGTGCGGTCATAACTTTTATTTCAACCCCAATCCCCTTTTCAAAATTTTCTATCAATTCAAAGTTTTTATCTCAAACCCCTTTCAAAACTCCCATATTTTCAAACTTCTTCCAAAAATTGCATCATACATCATTCATCTAAAAAGTGATGACTAAACTCCGTTTTCAAAATTCTAAAGTGGATATTAAGTGGATAATGGTAACCGGTTATTTTAGCGAGTGAATAAAGGGTGATTAGACATGTAGGTACCGAAAGGGTGGGGTAGTATGATGATCTTAGGATATCTTCCCTACACGTAACCAACCCCCGGACCATAGATTTTTATTTTCGAATGACCAAAATGGAATTACTTTCAAAAAAGGGCTTAAAACTTTTTAAAGGTTGCCAAACAACCTATTTTCTCAAAAACCCTCTCTCGATGGAGTTTTTCAAAACCTTTTTCAAAAACCCTAAGTTTAATCTTCGGATTAACACTTAGTTTTAGGTGACCTAACTCACTTTAATCAAGTTAGGTGGTGACTCCCATTTTTCTAAAAAGCCCTTCATCAAATCAATTTCAAGATTAAACCTAGTCGCACTTGTCCTTCTAGGAGGATGAGTTCTAATGACAAAGTTTCGTGTTTTTTTTCCGAGTCGAAAGGACGTGGTCCAAAAACCAGAGCGCGATAGCTGGCGACTCCACTGGGGATCACTTAGAGGGTTAGGCCATTGTCATATCTCTTCACCTTCCATTCACCCAAAATCTCTGGTTACTCTGTCCAGTTTTATCCACTTTTCAAATTGTCTAAGTTTCCAAAACAAATCTTATTTTTCCAAACGGTTTTCAAATAAGTGTCATCCCTTGCATTCATGGCTTATGTTCATGCTCTTGCATTGACCATCCATTTTATCTTGCATCGAGTTTTTCAAAAAGTTACTAACTCTTCGCATTTTCTTTTGTAGGTGGACCTTTGTTCACATTTTATTTTATGTCATAATTTATTGTCATGTATGTGATGAATGAACGGGATGTGATGGTGTTGTTGGGTCATTTCCTCCATTTTTGAAAACTCCACACACACTTGGTGGGCTCACTTGCATTTGTATCTTGCATATAGTACCTGGTTACTACCCTTATAGATAGAAGGGGGAACAGTATATTGACTGTGAGCGGATGCTTTGCCAATTTCTCAACCTACGGTCTCTTGATAGTCCTCTCACTCAAACCACCAACCAAAGATGGAGTTCATTCTTTCGGGGGTGGACACTGAAGGTTTGAAGGTTTGTGAACCAAGCTTTTTTTAGGAAGCATTAGTAAACCCCCCAACCTCATGGTCATATAGCACTCCATGCATAACCGAACCTCTGTCGGATTTAGGACACACGCGTCAATTTCAAAACCAATGAGGAAAGGGCGACCGCTTTACTTTCCTTTACTTTATGTTTATGATGTCATGCTTAACCTTTATCATTATGTTATGTATACATCTTTTCATATCATAACTGCTCACGTATCGGAATTCATTTCAAGACAAGAGTTTTCAAATAACTCAAGTCATTACATCTCCATGCTTCTAATCAACCCTCAGAGAAAAGTCCAAAGACATTCTCTCTCAAATCAAGCCAACCTAAAACTCCTAAGGGTACCAGATGACCCTAGGGATTCATGACATGCATGAGAGTCATCTCATAAAGAGAGGCACTAATCCCTCTTCACTCATGGCAATAAGGCTGCCAAGAAGATAAAGGGGCAATTCAAAATCAAAAGTCTCTCACCAACTTCCATCCAAAGAAACGAATCCAAAGACTCAAGAATAGTTTAGGATTTCAAATGTAAAAATAGAATAGGCGAAATTTCCAAGGAAAATATTCCCCTTCCTCTTCAAATGTACTTTCAATTCCATGTACAAAAAAAAATCAAATGCAATTAAACTATCCTTTCTACTTTCATCGAATGAATGTATGAATGCATGAATGAATGAACAGGCTTGCACAGGTACAGTATTGCATACAAGAGTAATCTCCTATCTCCAAAAAGTGAGCCAACACATCATGCTTAGTCCCCCTCTCAAAGTAAGGGCACCCCCAGGGTATGCATTGCATAAAAGTTTCCAATCCAAATGCACTAACTTCTCCTTTTTGTTTTTCTTTTACATTCTCATTGTTTTTTCCCTTACCAACAAAGGTCAAGAAAATCAAAGGACCAAGCAAAGACAAAAAAGGGGTCCTCTAAACTGCCTATTCATTGCTATTATGCTGCCTATATATTTACTATTATGCTCATGTATTAATACCCATCCCAGGACAAGAGTTCCAAAAAAACACAAGTTATTGCATTCTCATCCATTCAATCAATCGTATAGAGAAAGGGATGATCCAATCTCATGCTAATCAAACCTACCTAAACCTCTAAGGGTTTCTCCAACCCTAAGGATTCATGGCATGCATAGAATCATATCTCAAGAGAAGCCAAATCTCTCTCAGTCCATGGAGGCAGGATTTCCTAAACAAAGAAGTAGCAACCGACCCACGCCGAAAAGGTATTGTATTGCACATAGGGGTAAAATTCCACCTCCATAATGGACTCACCATCATGCCTAGATTCCCTCAAAAAAGAAACCTCCATAGGACATGCATTGCATAAAATCTTCAACTCCACATGCTAACTGCATTTTATTTTTATTTTTCTAGATCCAAGAGCACAATCAAATCGATAGAATCCCTCCAGCACCCCGCCTAATTCATAATTCATGCAAAACCATGACCTCGACACCTTGTTGCCACTCTACCAGTCCTTAAACTTCTAAAGCCATCCCTGTTCAATCCGATGACCCATACGACAAAATGGAATGTGAAGGATGCTAGCGTGATTCCAAAACCAATCTGAGGGGTTTATTCCAAAAAATGGGGATTTCTTTCAAACCTGTCTTTCAATTTTCAAATCGAATTTGAGCATAAAAATAACATCATCTAAATGAAAAGGATCCAAAATTTTTGTGTTTATAGCATTGTCTCATAGCACTTCATGAATGATGTCTTCTTCTTTAGGAATTTTTCTTCTGAAATGTTTTACCCCGACATTGAGGATGGGATAGCACAAACACCACTTCCAGCAGAAACAATCTCTGACTTCGAAAAGAGGGGAGAGAGAAATAGAAAGTACAGAGAAAGGGAAAATACAAAAGGGTGAGAGGTAAGGATTAATCACATAAATCCGTTGAAGTCCAAAGAGTAACTTCTGAAGAATGTCTTGGCAAAGCAGCGAAGAGCTACACTTTCAAAAGGAAGATTAGCGCACATTGGCAAGCCCAAGTTGATTTAATCTTTGAAAAAATTTAGAAAAACCAAAAACATTTTTTATGGTGTTTTTCCTACACGTGCACAGTCATTGGGGCAAATCTTCAATTATAAACAGATTCATGTGCATGCTTATTTGACGTTGAATCTTCTGTGCATGATCACTTGCATAAATATGAGTCAATGGTCTTGATGATCTTTACCATATTGGTGATTCGTGTTCAACTTAATACACACTTATCGAGACTTCTTAGAATTTGGAATCCGTCTTTATAATCTATTTTAGCTAGCTCTGCCATTGTTAAAAACTTGTGGAGTATTGCACACCTAGATTGACCTTTTGTCGATTCCCTCTCCCATCACTTATGGAAAGAGTTATCAGTGAGTGTGAGTACAGCTACCATTGTTATGTGACAAGAGGAGAAGGTTACCTACTCATGTGTGTGAACGCCGCCATAACTTTATGTTTCAATGTTTCCATCATTGGAGAGATAAGGTTGGATTTCCACCAAAAAAAAAGAGCATGGGATGAAACATGTTTGACTTCTAGGTGTGTCAATCTGCAAGTTAATAGACATAGTACGCCATCCTAGATCACGCCTAGGGTTTATATTCTCATTAGTCTCTGTGAAGTTCATGCTTACTCCATTACATTGTCACTAATATGGTCTTGATCATCTCACAACCAATTGTGCTTGTTTCGTGTGGTTTCGTGCATATTTGATGTTGATATTTTCAAGCTAAGGAGCATCTTGATATTCATAAATCTATTTTCCCTACATTGATTGATCATGTCTTTATAGGGCTCTCATAATTTGAAAAGTTTAATGGTTCTACGAAAAAAAATAATATTGGGCTTTCTTGCACTTTTAATAGCTTTCAAAGTCTTCTCGAAACTAAGGACAGAAGCTACCTGTTGCTTTGCTGAAAGGGCGATATCGGCCATCACTCAAGAGCCCCACTTGGAGGAGTTTTTCTTTTCATCAGAAGAGAGGGAGACAATGAGTCAATGAGTTAAATCTCTGAAAGTGATGCGAATGCTATCATATCCTGGCAAAAAAGGGCAGAACCTAAAACGGAAATCCTAAGAGAAGAACAGAAGTTCAAAAGACTACCTGATCTTAAGATAAAATGCACATAACTGAACATGAACCCTGGGGCAACCCCCAAGACATACGTCCATTTCTATTTATATATGCACTCATCAAAAAGCATGACATGCATTTAATTTCATTCCTGTATAAATTTGTGCATTCATAAAAAGTATGACATATATTCATTTCAATTTCCATATAAACCATACATGTTCATGCATTCATCAAAAAATATGATATGCATTAAATTCCATTCCATTCGATGTATTAAACATGTGTATTCATTTCCATACTTGTATTAACTTGCATGACAAGCATTCATTTCAACTCTTGTACAAACCATATATGTTTATGCATTTATCAAAAAGTATGACATGCATTCAAAATTCTATCTCTGTGCATTCATCAAAAAGTATGACATGCATTTAATTCTATTCGTGTATAATCTCATGCATTCATCAAAACGTATCGCATGCATTCAATTCCATTCTTATATGTGCATTCATCAAAAAGTATGACATGCAGTCAAGTTCATTCATGTATAATCCTCTGCATTCATCAAAAGTATGATATGCATTTAATTCCATTCGTGCATAAGTCTGTGCATTCATTTCAATCCCTGTGTAGACCCGTACATTTATATCCATCCATGAGTATAACATACATCGTTCTAACTTCCTGTCAAAATTTTAAATAGTTTAATTCGACCTTTCTCAAACAATGACGACTGGGGCAACGTTCCACCCTCGACCTCTCCAAATAGCTTTAGAAAGCCTGATTCGACCATCCTCAAATCATTAAAGCCAGGGCAACGGCCCCCCCCTACACCTCCAAATAAATCTTAAACCAGTCGATCCATTCAAAAAGGAACCCACCAAAGATGTTCAACCCTCCAGATCCCTCAAACTTTTCAAAAAAAAAAAGACCTCACCCTCTCCAAAAACAAACTCAAGATGCCAAATTTCAGAAAAGCACCACCCCTCAGAAGCTACGTTAGCAAGAATCCTGTTATGCCCACAAAAGCAAAACTCGACAGTCAAGCAAACACCGAGTATTCCAATATCAAGAAATCTCAATTCAAGAGGGCACAAATGTCCCCCATTCAAGCTCCGAGACAAAAGAATTACAAGCATGGAGCAGTCTCCAATGATTCCCCAGACTAACTCAGCTCCAAAAGGTAAAGACAAGGTACAATTCTTACCAAATCAAATCAAATCAAAATATTTCAAAAAGCGAAAGCTCTTACTTTTTTTTTTCAAAAGTTAAAATCAATTTTGAACTTCAGAAATTTTAAAAGACTTTTTCAACTCTAGTTTCAACATCAATTCCAAAACACAAAATCCCAACTTTCAAAATTTCGAGTTTTCTAGCTTTCACCTCAAAGAGCCTAGCTTTCCAAAATTTTCGGGTTTTTTGAGCTTTCTCCTTCAAAAGCTATGTTTTTAAAATATCTTCTCAGGTTTCTTAAGCTTTTTCCTTCAAAAGCTCTGTTTTCCAAAAACTTTTCGAGTTTTCTAGCTTTTGCCTCAAGAAGTCTAGCTCTCAAAAAATTTTGGGTTTCTCAAGTTTTCCCCTTCAAAAGCTCCATTTTAAAAATATCATCTCGGGTTTCTTAAGCTTTCTCCTTCAAAAGCTCTATTTTCCAAAAGAATTTTGGGTTTTCAAGCTTCCGCCTCAAAAAGCCTAACTTTCAAAATTTCAGGTTTTTTAGCTTTCACCTCAAAAAGCCTAGCTTTCCAAAATTTTTGGATTTCCCGAGCTTTCTCCTTCAAAAACTCCGTTTTTCAAAATATCTTCTCAACTCTGTTTTCTAAAAACCTTTCGGGTTTTTAAGCTTTCGCCTCGAAAAACCTAGATTTTCAAAATTTTTGGGTTTTCCAAGCTTTGCCCTTCAAAAGCTCCGTTTTTAAAATATTTCTCGGGTTTCTCTAGCTTTTTCCTTCGAAAGCTTTGTTTTTCAAAAGAATTTACGGTTCTTAAGCTTTTGCCTCAAAAATCCTAATTTAAAAAAAAAAACAAAAAAACAAAAACCTTTCGAGTTTTCCAGCTTTCACCTCAAAAAGCCTAACTTTTCAAAATTTTTGGGTTTCTCGAGCTTTCCCTTTCAAAAGCTCTGTTTTCAAAACATCTTCTCGAATTTCTTGAGCTTTCTCCTTTGAAAGCTCCGTTTTTCCAAAAATCTCGGCTTTTCAACTTTCGCCTCAAAAAGCATACTTTCAAAAAAGTTTTCAAGTTTTCAAAACTTTCTCGACAAAAAGTTTAATTCCAAAATCAAATTCTAGGTTTTCAAACCTTTTTCCTCAAAAGTTTCATTCCAAGTTTTAAAAGTTTTCCAAACCCTTCCAATCCAAATCCAAATCCAAATCCATTACATAAGGCCATTTCAAATAATCAACTTTAATTTCAAATTTATTTTTAAAAAAAATCCTTGTCAAATTCAAAAAACTCTTAATCTCCCTAAAGGAGTGTCATTCCATTGGTCGGAATGTCGGTTCAAGAAGAATTAATTTCAAAATCAAATGTTCACCTCAAACAATCCAGTTTTCAAAACTTAACTACTCTGATCCCTCTGATTGCCTCGCAGTCAACATGGGATCCTTCTTTTTTCATTTTCTGCCTTTGTCAAGCAAAGATAGAAAAAGAGGGCAGCTATAAACACCCCATTTTTGCCCGCTCGGCAATCTCCGGCCCCACCAGATCTGGTTTTCAAACAGCACAATACATGCAAGCCCAAGACGTGTCTTTCAAACTCCAATCTAGTCAACTAGTCGCTTTCCGGACCCACAAGGCCCAATCGAAGCCATAAACACCATCATGTCCCTAGGCATTCCAGGTAACTTTCCGAGACCGGGCGGTCTCGAGAACTAATGCCATCCAGGTAGCTTCTCGAGATCGGGCAATCTCAAGGACCAACACCTTATCAAATTCTAGATAGTTTACTTCTGGCGCCTGCTCGCCCGCCAATGTTAAAATGTTCGTCATCTGGTAGTTCTCTGAGACCAGGCATTCTCGGAGACCAACACCACCACCACAGGTAGCTTTCTAAGACTAGACGTTCTCAGAAACCAACACCACCCTACAGGTAGCTGATGAGACTGCAAATATCATATTTTTCTCCCTTAATGTTTAGTCTTTTATATAATTGTTTGGTGCCTAAATATACTCATTATTCTTATATTTTAATTTAGGGTGCAATGAAATGCCAAGGGAGAGAATCTTGGCTTAAAATGGCCAAATTCGTGCTAAATTGGAAGTAGCATTTGAAGGGGCGTTTGAACGGTTGTATATGCGTTCGAACAATTACATATGCGTTCGAACGATACGTCAAATAGATTCACGTCAAATTCAGGTTCGAAGTGCATTCAAAAAATACAGATAGCAAATTTCCCGTTCGAAGTACGTTTGACACACCATTCGAACGATGGTCCGATGCGTTCGAACGGTTGTGCAAACCTGCAGATTTTCAAAAGCCTATAAAAGTTAGGATTGTTTTGTTTTTAGGGTTGGCATTTTTCATATTATTCTAGGAGGCAAAAAATAGCAGAAAACATACGTTTCTTCCTTCTGTAACTTTTTTTTTAAGTTTTCTTCATGACCCTACGTGGCTAAACTTTGAATTTTGGCCAGAGGAAACGGAAGCCTCGGAATTAACAATAAACTGTGAAATCTAATTTGTTTTCATTATTCGATTTATACTTTGAGTATCAGATGTTCTTCTATACCTATTTTCATGATTGTCTTATTTAATCACTAGTGGGCCTAATAGTTTATTATTTGTTGCAATCTATTGCTGGATTAGATATCAAATCCGTAATTATTTGATTCTTCTGATTTGCGAAGCAACTAAGATTTAATGATTTGCTACATCAAGAATTATTATATCTTAGGAAGAACGTTCGACTAAGTTAAATGCAACCGCTTGTGCTTGTGTTGTTTAGTTTCATCGATTTCTCTAATTCTTAAGGCTGCTACTAGATTAAACATTGAGTGCTTATCATGGGTCGTTTAATGGTTAGAGTTAATGAGATCGCTTGTTTTCTAATTAACTACGACTAAGGAGAGATAGGAAAATAATTCCGACGGTGAATATTCATTGTGTGAATTGATATGCTTGCATCAATGATCAGTTATAAAATTCCTATGGTGAATGTTAACTTAGACCAAGGTTTGTCCTTTCAATTGATTTCAATATTTTAATCTAAAGTGTTTCGTAGTTATTATTATTAAAATTGTTTTCATTATACCCAAAACCCTCCATCCTTGTTCACATAGCATAAATCAAGGCTAGACACTCTCCGTGGGAACAATCCTTACTTACACTACTACATATTTTTTTTTTTGGGTATAGGTTTTATTTTTGGGTGCCTACGACAGCACTCCAAATTTTGGCACTGTTGCCAGGGAGTGATTCTATTTGATTTTTATGCTTCTTGTGATCCTTATTTTATTCTTAAAAAAAAGTATTTTAATTATTTTCATTACTCTAGATTCTTCTTGAATTGCTTTTCAGGGTTGGTTAGAGTTTCCTTGATTGTTTATGATTGTAACTCGATCTTCTAATCGAGGTGATTTGCAGTGCGATTCAGAAATAGAGAGAACTTTGCAAGGTCAAAAAGGAAAGTTCGGAGAAATTCTGTAGAGAACGACCCAGCTCTTGATTCCCTAATTGCTAGCGATTCTGATTTAGGAGAGGAGGAAGTCATGGTTGGAAATCAAACTTTAAAAGAGTTTGCCACCCCTGATCTGAATCAACAACCTTTATGCATAACATTCCCTTCTTTAGATGCTACTACTAACTTTGAATTAAAATCTGGACTAATACATCTCCTGCTCACTTTTCATGGTCTTGTAAGTGAAGATCCTCACAAACATCTAAAGGAGGTTCATGTAGTATGCACGAGTATAAAACCCACGGGGGTGACTAAAGAGCAAATTAAATTAAGAGCCTTTCCATTTTCTTTGAAGGATTTAGCTAAGGATTGGCTCTACTATCTACCCTCCGGAAGCATTACCACATGGAACGAGATGTAGAGATTGTTTTTGGAGAAATATTTTCCAGTTTCAAGGGCAGCCAACATTCGAAAAGAAATCTGTGGTGTAAGACAGCGCAACGGAGAGTCCCTACATGAATACTGGGAACGTTTCAAAAAATTATATGCAAGTTGTCCCCATCATCAAATTAGTGAGCAACTTTTTATTCAGTATTTCTATGAGGGCCTTTTGCTCACTGATAGGAGTATGATTGATGCTGCTAGTGGAGGAGCTTTGATAGATAAAACTCCTGATGCCGCGAGAAACCTAATTGCGAATATGGAGGCCAATTCTCAACAATTTGGCACTAGACTTGACCCCCCACCTAAGCATGTCAATGAGGTAAATACTTCCTCCAATGGACAATAAATTACGAGTCTAACTTCTCTTGTTCATCAAATGGTTGCAGGTAATATGCAAATGGCGAAGACTTGTGGGATTTGTTCAGTAGTAGGGCATCCAACTGATATGTGTCCAATTCTTTGAGAGGAGCCCATTGAGCAAGTGAATGTGACAGGTGGTTTTCCTGGACAACCACAAAGAAAGTATGATCCTTATTCGAGCACATATAACTTGGCGTGGAGGGATCACCCCAATCTTAACTATGGGAATCCGCAAGTAATCAGTCCGTGGCTCAAAATCGCCCAAGTTACCAGCAATATAAAAAGCCATACCCCCCTAGATAACAACCGGGCCAAACTTCTAATTCTGGTATGTCTTTAGAGGATATTGTTAAGTCTCTTGCCACTAATACTATGCAATTTCAACAAGAGGCGAAACAATTTCAACAAGAGGCGAGGGCCAGTATTCAAAGTCTGGACAATCAGATGAGGCAGATGGCAACCGCAATTAGTCGGCTAGAAGCACAAAGTTCGGGAAAATTACCCACTCAGACAGTAGTAAATCCATGAGAAAATACAAGTGCAATCGTCTTGAGAAGTGGTAAAGAGTTTGAGATTCTAGTAAAGGCAGCCCCTGCATCGTCGAACCAAGAAAAGAAGAAAAACGTCATTGCAGGCGGGGACGTTCCCAATGACGACGACATACCTAAGTGTAAGTTTTCGCTTCTTTCTGATTATAAATTTGTACCTCCTTTTCCTTAGGCTTTAGCAGAAGCTAGAAAAGATGAGCAAAATAAAGATTTATATGAGACGTTTAGTAGATGCGAGGTAAATATCCCACTTTTAGATGCTATTAAACAAGTACCTCGTTATGCTAAATTCCTTAAAGAATTGTGTACAATTAGAGGAAACAGAAACTTAAGGGGTGTGAGAAGGTGAGAGTAGGGGAGAATTTTTTTGCAGTTAGTCAAAAAACAGTCCCTACAAATTGCAAGGATCCAGGTATGTTTACTATCCCTTGTACGATAGGTAACATTAGATTTGAGAAGGTTATGATAGATTTAGGAATTTCTATTAATGTCATGCCATATTCTATATATGCTTCTATGAAACTTGGACCTTTGAATAAAACTGGTGTCGTGATTCAATTAGCTGATAGATCTAATGTCTACCCTAAGGGTATAGTTGAGGATGTTCTTGTACAAATTAGTGATTTGGTTTTCCCTACTGATTTTTATATGCTTGATATGGAAAATGGCGACCAAAATGCCCCTATTTTGTTAGGAAGACCATTTTTAAAGACATCTAAGACTAAGATGGATGTTCATAGTGGTACACTTACCATGAAATTTGATGTTGAAATTGTTAAGTTTAATATTGATAATGTCATTAAATACCCTTGTGATGGTAATCCTGTTTATTCTATTGATGTGATGGATTCTTTAGCACAGGAAGTTTTTAAACTTGATAGACAATATGTATTGGAAGTTGCCATTAGTAAGCATCTTGAGGAAGAGAATGAAGAGTTAGCCTTGAGTACAGATTTGCAGGAAACGGTTGCAGCATTGAACGATTTTTCGAAGTTACAGCGTTCAGGTAACATTCCTTATGTTACATTATCGGTTTCTATCGCGAGGCCTTTATCCTCTGTTTTGCAGGCCTCCATTCCATATTTGAAGCCCCTCCCCAGTCACCTCAAATATGTGTTCCTTGGAGACAGAGGACCGTTACCAGTGATCATCTCTAGTAAACTTTGTGCGTTGCAAGAAGAAAAACTTGTGCAGGTCCTAAAGGAGCATAAGACGGCTATTGGTTGGACAATTGTGGATATTAAAATAATTAGCCCGTCTACATGTATGCATCGTATCTTACTTGAAAATGGAGCAAAACCTTCCCATCAACCGCAAAGAAGATTGAACCCACTCATGATGAAAGTAGTAAAGAAGGAGATCCTCAAACTTCTTTAAGTTGGAATGATTTATCGTATTTCGGATAGCAATTGAGTTAGCCCGATTCAAGTGGTTCCTAAAAAAACTGGAATAACTGTTGTGAAAAATTAGAATGATAAGTTAGTTCCTACTCGTGTTCAGAATGGGTGACGGGTTTGTATAGATTATAGAAAATTAAATGTTGTAACCCGCAAGGACCACTTCCCTTTACCTTTTATTGATCAAATGCTTGAAAGATTAACTGGTCATTCTTACTATTGTTTCCTTAATGGTTTTTTAGGTTATTTTTAGATTGCAATTGCGCCAGAAGATCAAGAAAAAACAACTTTTACATGCCCATTCGGAACTTTTACATATCGTCGCATGCCCTTCAGCCTTTGCAACGCCCCCGCCACTTTCCAAAGGTGTATGGTTAGCATATTTTCAAATTATATTAAGCATATCATAGAAGTTTTTATGGATGATTTCACAGTTTATGGAGACTCCTTTGATAATTGTTTGCATAACCTCACACTTGTTCTTCAAAGATATATAGAAACTAACCTTGTGTTCAACTCTGAAAAATGTCATTTTATGGTTGAACAAGATATAGTTTTAGGTCATGTTGTTTCATCTAGGGAAATTAAGGTAGACAAAGCTAAAGTTGACATTATCCAATCTTTACCTTATCCCACCACTAGGCAAGAAGTTCGTTCTTTTCTTGGACATGCAGGTTTTTACCAAAGATTCATCAAGGCCTTCTCCAAAATAGCACTATCCCTATGCAAATTGCTACAAAAGGATGTGGCTTTTGAGTTTGAAGAGCAATGTAAAAAGGTGTTTGATAAGCTAAAGGAACTGTTGACTTCAACCCCAGTTATCCAGCCCCGTGACTGGAGCGTCCCTTTCGAGATAATGTGCGACGCAAATGATTATACAGTAGGCACTGTCTTGGGTCAAAGAATTGAAAAAGCGTCTCATGCCATTTATTATGCTTCAAGAACTTTGAATGATGCTCAGAGAAATTATATTATTACTGAAAAAGAGCTTTTAGCTATTGTTTTTGCTTTAGAAAAGTTTCGATCTTATTTACTTGGCACTAAAGTCATTGTTTACTCTGATCATGCAGCTTTTTGTTATTTGATGATGAAGAAATAGGAAAAACCAAGATTAATAAGATGGATAATTCTCTTGAGTGAATTTGATTTGGAGATTAAAGACAAAAGAGGAATAGAAAATCGTGTCGCCGATCATTTGAGTCGTTTAGCTCATGTGGAGGATGAACTTCATTTGCAAGAAACATTCCCAAACGAGCAATTGTTCTCCACGAGTGTGACACTACCGTGGTATACAAATATTGTAAATTATGTGGTTACTAATATACTACCTCCTTGTTTGTCTAAGGCTCAAAGAGATAAGATCAAGAGTAATGCCAAATACTATGTCTGAGATGACCCATACTTATAAAGCATTGTGCGGACCAAATGATCAGAAGGTGCATTCTGGAAAATGAAATCATTTCTATTCTAACCTTTTTCCATTCTTATGCTTGTGGAGGTCACTTTGGAGCTAAGAGAATGGCAAGAAAAGTACTAGAATATGATTTCTATTGGCCATCTCTATTTTGAGATTCATATTCTTTTGGTAAGTTATGCGATCCTTGTCAAAAGACAGGTAATATATCCCGAAGGAATGAAATGCCACAAACTCTCATACTATTTTATGAAATTTTTTATGTTTGGGGTATCGATTTCATGGCACCGTTCCCTGTATCTTTCGGTTATGTTTATATCTTGCTTGTTGTTGATTATGTCTCGAAATGGATGGAAGCTAAAGCTACCTAGACTGATGATTCTAAAGTTGTTACATATTTTATCAAGTCTAACATACTCTCCAGGTTTGGAATTCCAAGAGCTCTAATAAGTGATCGAGGAACTTACTTTTGCAATCGAACTGTGGCGACTTTATTGAAAAAGTACCATGTGATGCACAAGGTGTCAACTTTATATCATCTGCAAACTAGTGGACAAACGAAAATGTCAAATCAAGAGATCAAGTCCATCATTGAAAAGACAGTCAATCCAAGTAGAAAAGACTGGAGTTTCCGCTTGGATGACGCTTTGTGGGAGTATAGAACTGCATATAAGACGCCCATTGGTATGTCACCTTATCGATTAGTATTTGGGAAACCATGCCACCTTCTAGTTGAGTTAGAACACAAAACTTATTGGGCTATCAAGAGTTTCAACATGAAGATGGATGAGAGTGGAGAACATAGGAAATTGCAACTCCAAGAGTTAGAGGAAATTCGTAATGATGCCTATGAGAGTGCAAGGATTTATAAGGAAAAGACAAAGGCTTTTCATGACAAGATGATCTCTAGGAAGGAGTTTCAAGTTGGGCAAAAAGTCCTTCTATACCATTCACAGCTTCGTTTGTTTCTGAATAAGTTGTGTTCTCGTTGGATTAGACCTTTTGTCATTACTAATGTTTTTCCTCATGGTGCAGTTGAGATTCAAAGCTTAGCCACTTCCAAAGTGTTCAAGGTGAATAGGCATCAACTTAACCAATTCTATAACGGTTTCCAAGTAGAGAATGTGGAGAAACTAGACCTTGAGGACCCAACTTATACTGATTAAAGAAGCAAGCATTGGGTCGAGCCCACGACAATAAACAAAGGCGCTGCTTGGGAGGCAACCCAAGGGAAGTTCGTTTTTCTTTTCTTATTTTCGTATTTATATATTGGTTATTTCTGTCCTTTCTTTGCATTTCACTTCACATTGGGACAATGTGAGTTTTAAGTGTGGGGGAGGGGATTTTAGGTTGTGTTTTAGGATTATGTTTTTGTATTTTAATTTGTTTTGAAAAAAAAAATTTTTTTTTACTTTTTGTTTTTGTTTTTGCGGTTTTCAACGCTTTTTGGTTGTGTATGTCGTGAATAAGATTCAATAAAGCTTGAAGAATTCATAACATGATTGAATAAGTAATCTTCCAACTTAGAATTAATTAGTCTAGTTATTTTACTTGAGATTTGAGTGACTGAATTTGGTAGACAAAAACCGGTGAGATTTTGAGCCTTTAGACTGACACATCGATATCGGACTCAATATTTTCTTTCATGTGAGATATTATTCCATGGATTTGTTTCTCTAGAACTTGCCTTGATTCTCTTTGAGGTTATATTGACACATGCATGCATGAATATGATTAAGGTCATCTTTGTTATAAGCTACACAACCTAAATAGCCTGCCTTGTAATTAATTTTTCCCTTTGTAAACCCCTTTGAGTTTTATGTGCTGTTTTTTCGTTTATTGTGAACCCACATTACAAGCTCTAAACCCGAGAAAAAAATAATGCCTTTACCCAAGCCATAGAGCTAGTGGAGCATTATTAATCATTATAATATGTATGGGTGTGCGAGAAATAAGTGTGGGGGTGTCCGGATTTGTGGTAGGGCTATGACTGGTGAAATAGAATATGTTTTCATTCTCAATTTGTGAGTTCCATTATTAATGTAATTTTGAAAAAAAAAAAAGACCAAAAAAGAGAACAAAAAGAAAAAAAAAAAAAAAGAGAAGGGAAGTGATGGACTAAATTGCTTTTAATGTTACAAACTATCCATATTCATAATTCCTCCTAAAATTCTAAGAAATGGATCTATTTATATAGGATATATAAAAAGGCAGAAGTTGTTGAATGGAGTTATTAGTTTTACATATCTTATATATTCGAACTTGAGTTAATTTATCTTTGCTCCACTAGTTTTGATGACTTTTCAGCTACATTCCTAAATATTTCCCACCTTGATCCTAAATCCCATTATAACCCTTGAAAAGTCCTTATGATTCGTGTTATGTATGTGATCCTAGTGGTGGAGAATGAGAAGATATGCAAACCTATGATAGATCATTTCCATTGGAATGAATTTGAGCGATACACATACCCTTTAAACAAATGAGAGTTGAGTATTTATTTCCGTGAGGGTCTACATATTCAGTTTACTCCATGTTCGAATAGAAATGCTTGCTAAGTAATTGTGAGTTGTTTAAGAATATTTGATCATGATATGTTATGAGTTTTGAAGAGTTTGGTTGTTCTTTGTTACAACTTCTATGTTTTGGGAAAATGAATTTGAGTTTTGCCCGAGAACGAGCAAAAGTTAAGTGTGGGGGAATTTGATGAGAATGCAAATGTCATATTTTTCTCCCTTAATGTTTAATCTTTTATACTTGTTTGGTGCCTAAATATACTCATTATTCTTATATTTTGATTTAAAGTGCTATGGAATGCCAAGGAAGAGAATCCTAGCTTAAAAGGGTCAAATTCGTGCTAAATTGGAAGCAACGTTCGAATGGTCCAAAAGGGCGTTCGATAGGTTGCGTATGCATTTGAACAGTACGTCAAACGGATTCACATCAAATTCAGGTTCGAAGTGCGTTTGAAAAATACAGAGAGCAAATTTCCCGTTCGAAGTGCGTTCGACGCACCATTCGAACGATGGTCCGATGCGTTCAAACGGTAGTAAGGGCATTCAAACGGTTGTGCGAACCTACAGATTTTCAGAAGCATATAAAAGCTGGGATTGTTTTATTTTTAGGGTTGGTGTTTTCATATTATTCTAGGAGGAAAAACATAGCAGAAAACATACGTTTCTTTCTTTTGTAATTTCTTCTTTGAGTTTTCTTCATGGCCCTACATGGCTAAACTTTAAATCTTGGTTGGACGAAACAGAAGCCTTGAAATTAACAATAAACTGTGAGATCTAATTTTTTTTCATTATTCGATTTATGCTTTGAGTATCGGATGTTCTTCTGTGCCTATTTTCATTATTGTCTTGGTTAATCACTAGGAGACCTACTAGTTTATTATTCGTTGCAATCTATTACTGAATTAGATATCAAATCTATAATTGTTTGATTTCTTTGATTTGCAAAGCAACTAAGATTTAATGATCTGCTGAGTCAGGAATTATTATATCTTAGCAAGAACGTTCGACTAAATTAAATGCAACCTTTTGTGCTTGTGTTGTTTAATTTTATCGATCTCTCTAATTCTTAAAGCTGCTACTAGATTAAACCTTGAGAGCTTATCCTGGGTTGTTTAATAGTTAGGATTAATGAAATCGTTTGTTTTGTATTTAATTACGACTAAGAAGAGATAGGAAAACAATTCCGACGGTGAATATTCAGTGTGTGAATTGATATGCTTGCATCAATGATCAGTTATAAAATTCTGATAGTGGATGTTGACTTAGACCAAGGATTGTTCTTTTGATTGATTTCAGTATTTTAATCTAAAGTGTTTCGTAGTTATTATTAATAAAATTGTTTTCATTATACCCAAAAACCCCCTATCCTTGTTCACATAGCATAAAACTAGGCTAGACACTCTCCATGGGAATGATCCTTACTTGCACTACTACATATTTGTTTTTTTGGGTATAGGTTTTATTTTTGGGAGCCTACGAAAGCACACCAGTAGCTCTCTAAGACCAGCGGTCTCAAAGACCAACACTACACAGGTAGTTTTCCAAGACTAGACGATCTCGGGAACCAACACCTAGGTCAACACTGGCGCCTGCTAGCCCAACTCGGTGAAAAATGACTAAACCTGCCCCTTGGGCCTCTAGGAACGTTTTGAGAAAGTTTAAAATCCCTCAAAACGGTAATTTCACCCTTCCAAAATGCTACTAAGCAATTAGGCGTACTCCACACGCCATTCGGTCCAATTCCAGTCCCATTCTGGCTGACTCCGGTCAAAATGACCGTTTTGCCCCTAAACACCCTAACACCGCACAAATCCCACCGAGCAGTGAAAGACTCTCCCGAGATCATCCTTGATTGACTCGGCATGCTTAACATGACACTTCAATCCATTCCTAACCATTTTCAACCAAACCCAGTCGAAATGACCTTTTTGCCCCTAACAACCCGAATACGCCCCGAAACAACACCGGTCTTAGGATTTTGAATGGCGGATCTTGTCAAACACCCCTGTTTAACCTAAAGAGGACCTTACAACACTAAACACCCCTGACACAATAAAAGTTTCTTGGAGCGTCTCGCAGACGCTCCGCCAAAATTGCCTCTTCTCCCGATTCCTTTGTTATAACGTACTATGAAATGACTTGAGAAATGCCTAAATCAAGGAATTCCCAAAAGTTTGTTTATAGATCTTTTCATCGATACAGCTTGATCGGAGGATCGCTTCTCGAAGCTCTTCATCGCATGGCTCGAACACTGCCACTTTTAGCAACTCCTAGAGCGTCTCACAGACACTCCATCAAGATTGACTTTTTTCCCAATTTCCTAATTATAACGCACCATCAAACGACTTGAGAAATGCGTAAATTACGAAATTCCCAAAAGTATTTCCAAAGTATTTTCTATCAGTACGGTTCGATCGAAGAGATCACTTCCCGAAGTCCTTGATCATGCCGCACAAAAATAACTACTTTTGAACCCCTACAGAGCGTATCACAGATGCTCCGCAGAGATGTGATTTTATATACACTTCCCGAGATGATATCTCATAATTCTAAATACCGTTCAAACCTTTCGAAAACACAAAAGTTTACAAGCAACCCTAGGAGAACATTGTGGATGCAGTCGATTCCTCTGAAACCTTCCTGGTTAGCTCAATTATCGAGGCAAAGTTTAAACAAACACTCCTGGTGATGGAGCGTACGCTACATGCACCCAGATTTTAATCAGATCAACCGTCAAGATTTAGCCAGTACAAGGAATGCCACGTGACCTTCATTTTGTGGAATATTACTGGTGCATGTAGCACATGCGCCTGTGTAAATTTTACACAAGCGCATGTCCTATATGCGCCAGTATCCAAAAATTTGCCTATAAATACAGGCCTCCCCCTCTGCATATTCAAGAATCGAAATTGATAGCGAAGCTATGCAAAAACTGCTCCAGAACCTCGATTTCCCATATATATCCCACACCTTAAACACTTAGGCTAGATTCCACCTCCCCCTAACCCATATACTTCACCTACATAGCCTTCCATACCATAGAACACCTCCTTCCAGCCCTTCAAGCACACCTAAAGCCATCCAAGCTCAAGTCAAGACATCCATAGAAGATTGCAAGTGTATTGAAGGCAAAATGTAGTATTTCTTTTCTATTCTTGTCTTCCCCCACTTCTCTCTTCTCTCTCCTAACCTACTTAGGTCATTCTCTATTTTAATCCACATCTTATACCCCCATTTCTTGCATGCTTAGAGCAAGACGGCTCATAGTTCATACTTAGAGGAAAGTTAGTGAAAGCCACCGTGTAGAGGGTGTTGGAAATTTATACTAAAAGACATGCTTTGTGAAGTGACTTTAGTATTTATTAATAAATTAGTTATTCCATTTTAATGAGAATCTGTGTGAGAAATGTTTGCATTGCGTTATTTATTTAATGATTATGCATGTGTGTCTCTTATTCTATATAGTAGATGATTTGGTGTGTAAAGTACGACTTACACACGGAAGATCAGATCATCGGTTCTTATGGAATATAAGTTAATCGTTCACAGTCTTAGATGGAAATGGACACACCATCAGTAGGACTATAGTACAAGGTTTTAATAGGTCTGTCTTGACTGTGGGGAATGGTATAGTTCCAACTCCTTGCACTAGTACACTTTGTGTGTATTGAACAGGACCGTGTTGGGGTAATTGTTTTTATACTGACTATATAAAACAATTAATACCTCATGATTATTATGAGTGCTTATGCTCTTAATCCTAATATAATAAATAGACACGTGCATGTAATATTTATTGTTTTGATTCATAGAAGAGTGAGATTCTTTAAGGGTCAATAAACTCAGTGAGTTGGACAATGACATTACGTGTATGGTGAATATTTATTATTGATGGAATCTACGTCCCCATATAGGGATTGATGATACCCCCTTGAGGATGCTTATAAGTTTTGATTATGTCAAACCCCTGCAGGTGAATTATGAATCCGACATATCAAATAAGTTAAGTGGAAGGTCTCAAAGAATTAAATAAGTCCATTAAATTTAATTGTCAGTAATTTAATTTAATAGACGGGTATCTGTAATCTTAACGTGGGGAGATAAATAAGCATTTAATAATATGAAGCTCAAAATATAATTTCTAGTATAACAGGGAGTGCAATTATAATTCCTTAGTGGTATGAATTATAATTTACGTAAATAAAGACTAATCCTGCTTGGATTAGGAGTCCTTATTTGCGTAGGAAGCCCTAATTATACTAATCCTATGGTCCCTGCTGTAGCCTATATATATACGCGCTTTAAGAGCTGCTAGGGTTACACACTCTACACATAATTGAGAGATACACAATTTTGTGAGGAAGAGAAACCCTAGCAGCAGCGAGCCCACTCTCTATAGAGCAAGGCGTGTACGAGGAATACAGCAGAAGTCCGAAGGTTGAGTTCGAGCTTGCTGATTCGTGCTTGGTGCTAATTCTTGTTTTCGGGATTAAACTAGAGAGATCTCGAAGGTACGATTCTAATCACGTAGATTAGGCTATGCTAATCAGATCAGAATTTTTGGTAGCATGCGTATACACTATAGCCAGGTCGTGGGAAATTCCGCAGTCCCCAACAGAGGGATCTCTCACTAGCCTACTTTAAGATGGTAGGCCTCGGAGCCCCTTAATTATGTGATGTAGCCTAAAGCCTTCTATGAATTCATGACCCCCTTTGCATATTACTATCTTGTTCATATTTTGTGTGCTTGGCTTATTTTCATGTTTATAACCATGTTTTTCAAAAATTACACTATTCTAATTTTTATGCACTTTACAAGCTCAATATTCTAAGAATTGGTCCCTTGAAACTTAGAATGGGACCTTAGGTAATCATACCTTAGAAAATCTCCCCATTAACCCTTAACTCACATTTTTGCACCCTTGCATTCCAACTTGCATAAAAATTCTTTTCATACTCTCTAATTTCTAATGATGTTATTCTCTCAAGTTTAGTGGTTGGAATGGCCTCATGGAACCCTTTATTGAGTGATTTCCCTTTTACATTGGTCATAGGAACCCTAACTTGTTAGAATGGTTTCCTTTAAAAATGGTTTTCAAAATCTGCTTCCCAAAAATGGTTTTCAAAAGTTCATTCCCTTCATCTTTGTGTTAAAAATGGTTTTCCAAAAGGTTGTCATTATTGTGTTGATTTTTGAAGCTCCTACTTTTTTTAAGATAAAGGTTATAATGGTCCTAAGGGAAACCTTCTTTGGAAAGGTTTTTAAACATCACCCATATAAACCATATACTTGACTAGAGTCAATTTTCATGGAAATGATCTTCAAAAGCGTTATCTACCAAAGTTCTTTGCATAACATGATTTGTTTTCCAAAAATCTTTTCAAAAATGCATAAAACCACCCTTCAAAACTATCTTCCAATCCAACCCTAGGTTAACTTGATCCTAGTTGTCCAACCCTAGATTAACGTAACCCGAGTTAGTTAACCTTAAGGTCACTTTAACCCTAGGTTAACCAAACCCAGGTTAGTTGACTCTAGGTCACCTTAATCCTAGGTTAATCAAACCCTAGTTGATTAACCTTAGGTCACCTCAACCCTAAGTTAACCTAACCCAAGCTACTTAACATTAGATCACCCCTAACCTTAGGCCAAGCCAACCTAGGTTAGTATACTTTAAGGTTCCAACTCAAGGACCCCTTTTCAAATGGTCTTTCAATTCAAAACTATTCTCATAACCCATTTTTTCAAAAACCCCCTGCTCTCTTAAGATTTCAAAAAAACTAATTCCATAACCTTTCTAATACTCCTACACTCTATCTTTAAATTATTTTCAAAAATGTTTTCAAGAACTCACAACCCTAAAGTGTCCCTATCCTTTTATGGTTAGGGATTCCAAGGGAAGGTGATACATTAAGTTTAACATTCAAGGTTGTCCATATTAGAGTTCCAAAGTCCTAGGTGTTTTCAAAAACCACTTTCAAAAATTTTTCAAAAACCAATTTACTAAAACACTCTAAAATCATACCTCCAAGGTTTTCAAAACAAGACGTCGAAATATTTTCAAAACTCTCTTGAGTTATTTCAAAGCATTCCCAAAACTCCCTTGAGTTGTTCCAAAATCATTTCAAAACACTTTAAAACCCACTTTCAAGAGTTTCAAAGTTCTTTTTCAAAACACTCCACTACCCGATTTCAAATTAAAACTCTCAAGTTCTCTCTTTCTAAAGACCTCAAAGTGTCTTCAAACTTTCCAAAGGTCTCAAAGTGCCTTCAAACTTTTCAAAGGCTCTAACGCGCCTATTTTCCATCGGGCTCTTGCCCGAACTACGAATTACCTAATTTTCACCAAATGAGATACGTAGGAAACCTAAAATGGTGCGGTCATAACTTCTATTTCGACCCCAATTCCCTTTTCAAAATTTTCTATCAATTCAAAATTTCTATCTCAAACCCCTTTCAAAATTCCCATATTTTCAAACTTCTTCTAAAACTTGCATCATGCGTCATTCATCTGAAAAGTAATGACTGAACCCCGTTTTCAAAATTCTAAAGTGGATATTAAGTGGATAATGGTAACCGGTTATGCTAATGAGTGAACAAAGGGTGATTAGACATGTAGGTACCGAAAGGGCGGGGTAGGATGATGATCTTAACGTATCTTCCCTACACGTAACCAACCCTCAGACCCTAGATTTCTATTTTTGAATGACCAAAATGGAGTTACTTTAAAAAAAGGGCTTAAAACTTTCTAAAGGTTGCCAAACAACCTATTTTCTCAAAAACTCTCTCTCGAGGGAGTTTTTCAAAACCTTTTTCAAAAACCCTAAGTTTAATCTTCAGATTAACACTTAATTTTAGGTGACCTAACTCAACTTAATTAAGTTAGGTGGCGGCTCCCATTTTTCTAGGAAGCCCTTCATCAAATCAATTTCAAGATCAAACCTAGTCGCATTTGTCCTTCTAGGAGAATAAGTTCTAATGACAGAGTTCCGTATTTTTTTTTCGAGCCGAAAGAACTTGATCCAAAAATCGGGGCGCGACGCTCTTAGAATGCATATATATAGAGGTTACAACAGGGACCATAGGATTAATATGATTAGGGCTTTCTACGCAAAGAAAAATTTCTAATCCAACCAGGATTAATCTCTATTTACGTAAATTATAATTTATACCACTAATGAATTATAATTGCATTCCCTATTATACTAAGAATTATATTTCGAGCTTTATATTATTAAATGCTTATTTATCTCTCCACGTTAAGATCATAGATACTCATCTATTAAATTTGATTGCATATTTAATTGCTTGAGAGTTTCCATTTAACTTATTTGATATATCAGAATTATAATCCACCTGCAAAGTTTGACATAATTAAAACTTATAAGCTTCTGCAAAAGGTATCATTAATCCCTATATCGGAACGAGGATTCCATCAATAATTAATATTCATCATACACGTAATGTTATTGCCCAACTCACTGAGTTTATTGACCCATGAAGAATCTTACTCTTATATAAATTAAATCAATAAATACTGTATACATGTGTGTATTTATTATTTTAGGATTAAAAGTATAAGCACTAATAATATTCATGAGATATTAATTATTTTATATAGTCAGTATAAAAACAATTAACTCAACATGATCCTATTTAATACACACAAAGTATACTAGTGCAATGAGTTAAAACTATACCGTTTCCCATGATCAAGACAAATCTATTAAAACCTTGTACTATTGTCTTATTGATGGTGTGTCCAGTTCCATCTAAGACTGTGAACGATAAACTTATATTCCATAAGAACCGTTGATCTAATCTTTCGTGTATAAGTCGTACTCTACGTACCGAATCATCTATTATATAGAATCAGAAACACTCATGCATAATCATTAAATAAATAACGCAAGGCAAACATTGCTCATACAGATTCTCATTAAATTAGAATAACTAATTTATTAATAAATACTAAAGTCCTTATATAAAGTATGTTGTTTAGTATAATTCCCTAACAGTTTAGTCTTTACTTAATTGATTAATTCATTTAATTAATTTAAGAAATTAGAATTGGCTAATCATGTATTTTCTTAATAATTACATATTTAGATATATAAGCAAATATTTTAAAACTTTTTTCCTTTTTCCTAGTTTGCCCTCTCTTTATATTCCAACTATATAGCTAACTTAGTTAGGTTTTTAGTTAGCTTCTAACTTAGTTGGCTTACAACCAATGAGGTTTTGACACATCATCAAATTAATTGCAAGAATTAGTTATCTTATCTAATTATTCCTTAACTCATGAATTTATTAAATTATAATCAAATTTATGAATTGTTAAAAGATGTTTAAAATCATAAGTATTCAACTAATATTAATTTCCTAACTTCTACTTACATTATTTCATAATTTATGTTATTTAGTTAATCTCAAGTTTTTTCCAACATTAGAAGCAATTAACATAAATATTTTAATATCAAGAACAAAGAGGTTTTATTGCAAAAAGTTTGGCCCGGTCTACATTCGAGTGGTGGATTTTGCGGTTGTTACAGAAAGGGGTTCAAGAAGAGATTCAAAAGGCTTTCAATCAAGACTTACCCCCTGCAAGGACTGTCTCTAGTAGCAATTCTTCTAAGTTGCTTTAGGAAGATGATGAAGACTCCTCTGGCTCTTAACAAGATGAAACTTCTGGAGAAGAATCTGATAAAGAGGAAGTAGCTGAAGGAAACGAGATTGAAAGGGAAACTGAGGAAGATAAGGAAGATGAGGAGAAAGGTGAAGAGGAAAAGAAAGCAATTGAGGATCAAGCTAGCAAAGAATCTGCACAAGAAAAGGGTGAAAAAGTAGAAGAAGTTGATGCTAAAATTGAGGAGGCTAATTTTACACCCTCTCATACTGTTCCCAAACCTCTCTTTAAACCATTCTCTAGGACCTATGGTCTAAAAGAAAGAGCATCAAAGTCCTCATTTTCAAACACTGTTGAAACACCAGTTGACATATCTCCAACATCAAGCTTATGATCCTTCATTGCATTTCATATGTTGTTATTTTGAATTTCTGAACAATTATGTGCTTGAATGGTTTGTAAAAATGTTAGTATTTTGGATGATATAGGGTATTATATGTTGGCTGATCTTCTGAGCATTAGTGTCTTTATATTTTCATTGATATTATTGTGCTTGTTTTATGGATTGATGACTCAAGTGTTTGATAGATTCTTAATAATAATTCTTTTCATGTTTTAACATTTTTTTGCTGTTGTACCTGTTTTTACAATACTCTATAAATCCTTTTAATGGATTGACAAAAAGGGGAATAAATATTTGAGATATATGAGAAATATGATGGATTGATAACAAGTGGTAGTGAATTTTTCTATGAAAAGGAATGCCTTATTCTGAGTTCCTAAGGGGGAAGCCTTACAATTTGATGAACAATTTATGATTGAAAATCAATGTTAGTGTAAAGGGGAGCCTTACAAAGAAATTATTGTTTTAATTTTCAATTTTTTGAATCCTTGCTCTAATTATCTTGAGTTTAATATATATATATATATATATATTTTCAAGGTTTTGTCGTCATTAAAAAGGAAAGATTGTTGACTCAAGATTGATCTAACAAAATCACGTGGTTGTTATATAATGACTTTAATTAAGTGTGTAGATTATATATATTGAGTTATTGATAAAATTGTTGAGATGATTGATGGCTTATCCTAACAAATGATAAAAAATAGTAATAGTCCATGTCGAAGAGATTAAAGGTTTCATAAGGATTTAAGATCTTAATCAATGCCTTAAGCATTCATTGAAGATCATTTGAAGGGTTTCAAGGTCACTTGAAACTCATTTTTGAAGAGTGGAAAGCAAACAAAAATACTAACACAACAAAAGAAATTCAAGCAAAATTAAAGACATAAGTATTGACACCTTGACAATCCTTGTTGAAGGAAATTGGAAGCACTGGAAGCTATTATCGACACCTTTCAATCTGGTCAACCCAATGCTCAAAGATTCTCAAAAATGCCAAAATCACTTGTCAATACATTCTAATATGGTCGACATCTTGCTGACGACCCTCGATTCTCCAAAGAAGAAATTCAAAGTAATTGTCAACACCTTGCTCAAGATTCAATATCTCAGAAGTTCTATCTTCATAGAACAAGCTCAAGCTCTTGTCAACACATAAAGATATGGTCGACACATTTGTATCCATTTGTGGAGACAAAACAGCAAAAGTGTTAACATCAAGGAAGGCTCTTTTCAACACAATTGAAACAGTGTGCAAATGAAGAAATCAAGTTTATGGAAGGGTCAACACATTACAATATGGCTGGCCCCTTTGCAAATCAGAATTGGAAGTTTTGAAGGAAATGCTGACATCTACCTCGACAACTACCTCAGCACCTTCAAAACAGTGCTAAGTCAGATTTAATAGTACTGACACCTTAAAGAAATTGTGTAGACACTTGTCTGTATTGGTCAGAAATTTAAACGTTTTGACAGGCCAATTTCACATTAAATATTGTCACAACTACCTCCAATGGCTGAAATTGATGAAGAACTATATATATATGATCCATAACTCATTTATGAGTATCAAGACAAAAAAAGATTAAGTGCTAAAAGTGATGATTTAATCATCAACATTTATACTTTGTTTTTTATTCTCTTTGGGGGTTATTACTAACTTATATACACTTGAGAGAGTGATCCCTTGGTATCAAATCCTTGTATTACACTTGGATAAGGTTGTAAACTTTGTGAGTTTGAGTGTAGCTTGGAAAAAATACTTGTCAAATTAAGTGATTTTGGACCACATCAATTAGGGTTCAGAGTTCTGATAGAACTCTTGCAAATGAGTGAGTTGGGCACTGAGTAACTAACAAGCTACGTAAGAGATTTTACATAGTGGAGAATACCTTCGAGATGATTAAGAAAGAAAAGTCGTATCTCACACCCCAAAATCCAGGGGTGATTTATAATAAAAATAACTAAATTTGAAGAAAAATAAATCAAATTTCTAACAATATCAAAAAATTAATAACAACATCCAATTTAATAAAGTCTATGGCTACAACAGAACAACTATCTGTCACTCAACTAGTAATTTGAATCTCAAAATCCCAAGTACAATCAAAGTCCAAATATAAGATTTCTTATAATATTAACAGAACATACAATTGTAAAATCTAATCAATATCTAGCTAGTCCAAACCATCAGTCTTCAAGTTCAAAGCTAAACCTGCAAAATCTATGGGGGTGTGAGCTTGAGCCCAGCAATCCAAAACATCAAGCATACAACAAATAACATACAAAGTAAGATATAGGCATTTGATCAAATGTAACCGCAATGTAACGTGAATGCAACGCATATAATGATCCATTTTTCTCACTTTAATGTAATAACATTCTTCTTTTCCCCTTAACCAATTTTCCTTTATATTGCTCGGTTGAATGCCATATAATCCCATCATCCAATTCATCTTATCAAATTTTCATATTCTTCACTCCACATCATATATTAGTTTGGGGGAAACAATGGCTTTCGGAGCTCTAATTCATGGTGTCATCTATCAACCCCATTTCTAAAACTCTCATCTGTGGTACAAGTGGACCAAGACGCCTTTATGGACACATAAACCCTTGGCCAAGATTATTTCAGGTTTTTTACCTGTGAAAGGAACTATCTCTTCTTGCTTATATCCCCATTGTTATTATTATCTCATAATTTCTCATTATTCTCAAATGAAGCTAGTTAGATTGCATCTATTCCAAATGCCATAATTTCTCAAACTTTCATTCAATACCCCAATTCAAGTTATCATTAATCCGTTATGTCTATGAGACTCAATGCGGTATATACCTCAACAATGATAACAATCAAAATAAGCATATCGAATAAAGCATTGCAATGTCGAAATAATATCAATAGGCAAGTCATGAAATTATAATTACTAATTATATCCGTCAGTCATGAAGAGTACGAGCAATGGGTAGAAGTTCACAACTGCATAAATTTTGAGACACTGCAAATGCCCTAAAAGTTAAACATTATCATTTTATATGAATAAATGCTAGAACATTATTCTATCATATTCTAATCCATTGGATCATTAAGATTTATTGTTAAGATCAACATATTAAAATTTTATAATAATTTGAACACATTTTGTTGTTCATTGGTCATATAATAGTCGTTCACCCTTCATTTTCTACTTCTTCATGATCATTATTCAAGGGTTAGAATTTGACCAAACTAATATCAAACGAATATTTATTGTGTCGAATAACCTAGGGTAGGGCAATTTACATAGCTCAAAACCTACCCAAAATACCCAAACAAGCAAAAGGTGCACTGTAACTACTGTGGGTTTGCTTGCATTAGATTTCCTGTACAATCTTCTTCTTTCTCTAGTCGAGCAGCTGGGTTTTTCTTCTAAAATTCTAGGATTAGATTTATAAAGTTTTCAACTTCTCTCTCTTCCCTTCCTTTTCTTCTCTTTTTTTTCTTTTCTTTCTTTCTTTTCCCTCCTCTCTTTTTCCCTATCTCCAAAACTAGTCTTCTTCCCCATGGCTGAATGGCCTGAAAATCACTATCAAAACCAGCACACTAGCTACCTCTAGAGTGAACAATTTCTATAAACACCTCGTTGCCCAAATCAACCGTGGGCACCATCGCATTCACACACCTCACTTTCTCTCTCTAATACCCATAACGTATGATAGACCCTAAACACTTGTTTGCCACAATCACCTATGTACACACATACATAAATAAACCTATACAAAATATTTTCAGTTCCTTTTCATTCCACTCACATAATACTTCACACCCCATGGTCTTGTGCACTATACACCAGTTAAACACACACCTACATATATACACACACTTACGAAAATTCACCATAGTAAAATATAAACATGCATCACTTACCTTCTCATTCTTTTACTCTTTTCGTTTACTCTCCTTTTCCTTTTCTTGTTCTTAATTTTTTCTTCCGCTAGAAAAATTAATAAAACAACACCAAAAACTCCACTAATTGAATCTTATACTTCCCCTTTCTCTAGCCACGTCACATACCCATGAGTATATACATATATCACTTAGGATTTATAAACACCCATACATATATACGTGTATAGATGCCCACCTCTAAGGGTTGTACCTAACCCATACATAGATTTTTATCATCACACATGCATATACGTATATAAGATCCTACGTATATTTATCTATATAGATACATGAATCTACATCAAGTAATAAAGAATAAATATAGTAGCTCTATCGCCCTACCTCTTCGAATGGTTGCTGGGAAAGTCACCAGAAAAAAAAAAATCCTTTTCCTCCTCTTGCTCCTAGCCGCCACCATCACTCTTTTCTCTCTTTAAGCGGCAGCCTCATTCTCTCTTTCCTCTGTTGATATGTTTCTAGGGTTTTCTCTCCCTAACCCAGTATATATATTTGTAGTACAAAATTCTATGGTGTAAGTGATTACACTCTAATATAATTACTTAATCACAAATTAAAATTAAACCAACCCAAGAATTAATAGATCTCGCAATCACCTAGATGATAAATAATTTTGAAGGCACTAAAATAGATAACTGTATAGTAATAAATTAAACCCTGATACAAAGATTAATAAAAAAATTTATATTAATTTCAGAAAAATTAGGATTTTACAACGTAGGCCACATATTGTCACTGAACCTCTGTAAAATCTTGAGTCTCCATTTATTCTTGCTTGCTCTGTTTTTGTTCTTCATCAGCATCATAACTTGCTTGCATATTTGTCATATTGCATTTAGTTACTGTTCCATTAATTTATTTATTCTTAATATTTTATTATTGATTTAAAATTTTAAAATCCTAATTCACTCCCTCCCTCTTGGGTTGCTATCTTGCGCTAACACCTAAGAGACGAGTGAATTGGGTCTCAAAAAAAAAAATAGAAATAATGCTATCAGTAATCACAAAATCAATAGAACAACAACTAAGCAATGCAAGCAAAGTAATATGAAGCTAAGAATATAAAATACAGAAAGATAGACAAAGCGATTTACAGAGGTTTAGTCACAACATATGGCTTACTTCCTCTCTTTCAAGATCTATTGAAAACCCCCTTCACTATGTAAAAACCAACTACCCAATTAGTGCTAGATATTAAAGTGTCCATCTCACTTTTCCAAGACTTCTCCACAAACTCTAAAGTCCAAGTGATTTTGTCTAAATCACACTCAAATTTACAAGTATTTTTCTCAATGACACTCAAATTCACAGGTTTACAAATCCACCTAAGTAGAATAAAGGAGGTTTATGTAATGGTTAACTCTCATAAAGAGTAAATAAGCAAGTGCAAGCTTAATAAATGAACCCTAAGGTACACAACAAAGAGAATGTATTAGGTAGGCTCAAAAGTTCAGCTTAGAACTCAAATTCAGCACATATGATGTTGTATTCTTGGATGTAAATGTCGTTAGGATCTTGTATTGATTCTAGCCGCTTATGATAGTTGAGAATGTATGTAATGCGATTTTGACTGCTCAAAACGTTCAAAAATCATACTGTTGGGCTTTAGGTGTCGACTCTTGAAACTAGGTGTCAACATTTGCAGCTCCTTTTGCAAGTGTTCTTCATCATACTATCTAAAGGTGTCCATTCTTGAAAATTAGGTGCAGACTGTTAGCACAAATATCTTCCTCAATCCTTTTGAAGGTATTCTACTATGTAAAGTCCCTTTACACAGCTGCTAGTTTATCCAAGTGCCCAACTCACTTTTACAACCAAGAGTTTGAATCTAAACTCTCTTCAACTGAGAAGCACAAATCTAACTTTCCTGATCTCACAAGTGTATAACAAAGCTATACTCTCTTTACAAAAGTATTCTCAACCTATAACAAATACAAATGAGGAAGGATTACAAGAATGTCACTCTTAAAAGTGAGTAAATGAAGGTTACAGCTCAAGATCCTCCTTTCGGATAGTAGCAGAAACAGAGCAGTGAGGAATGTTGTGTTCTTTTTGCTTTTTGCACTTTAAGATCCTTGTCTCTTATCCATAAATGAGTTTGAACTCCTCTATATATACTCCCTCACAAGATCCAGCCATTGGAGCCTTTGGGGGTGTATTAAATGCACGGGGGGCCAAGTCAAAACGTTTAAAAATTTGATTATTGGAGCTGAGATTAGTAGCAATCATCTTCCTGGTGTCGACCATCTTTGTTCTTTGCTTTTTTGTCTGCTTAACGAAGATGTCGACAATCTTCCATATTGTCGACCATATTTGGATCTTCTTGTAAATCAGTTTTTGATAGTGTCAATAAGCCTATGAGGTGTCGATCATCATTGGAGACCTTCTTCTTTGGTGGTTCACAACCTTCAAATTGTTGACCATCTCTAAGAGTGTCAGCACTTGTTATAAGCACCCATTTTTGCCCACTCGACAATCTTCGACCCAACTAGACTCACATTCAAACCGACACAAACACATTCTAGTTTAAGCTAGTTTTCCAGACTCAATCTAGTCAATCAATCACTTTGCGGGTCTGTCGAGCCCAATAGAGGCAGAATGACCAAAATGTCCTTGCGACATTGCTTGGTTCAATTCCAGTTGGCACAACTTCTTAAAGACGGTAAGTCTCTATTTTAACTTCAACTTCAATTTCGGTTCCAATTCAAATTCAGACCAATCAAACTCAATCTGGCACGTCTTTTGAGAAAGTTAATCCCTCAAACGGTAAGTCTATCCAATCCGGCAAGTTTATCGAGAAAACTCCTCGAACAATAAGTCCCTTCAAACCTGTCGATCAAGACAGAACCCAAGACCCTAAGATGGTAGAGGAGTTCACTTCTGGCGCCTACTAGCTCGCCAATGTAAAATGTCCGTTACTCGGCACGTCGATTAGGAAAGTATCTAAAGCCCCGGGAAGATAAGACCATCCAGCAGCTTTCTAAGACTAGACAGTCTTTGGAATGAATGCACACCTTCAGAGTGATGGAAACACTCATAAACATCGCAACCGTCAGAGTGGTAGAAACACTTGCAAACAGGTCGACATTAGAAATTGCCAATAAAATCCCTATGTCACAAGGACTAAACACGCCTCTTGGCCATGGCACATTTACCGAATGACGGTATACCTTTGGAAACCAACTCGTCACACACCATCAGAGTGACAGAAACACTCAAAAACTAAGTCAACACCAGTGCTTGCAAGCCCACTCCAGTGAAAAATAATCAAATTGCCCGTTAGGCCCTTTAGGCCCTTTAGGCACGCTTCTCAATAAAGTACCTAAGTCCTCAAAACAGTAATTCTACCTTTCCAGGATTGTTCCAAAGACAATGCAGTATGTTCAAGTGCCTTCTAGTTGCTTTCGGGTCGATTTTGAGAGCATTCGGTCAAAATGATCATTTTGCCCCTAGCCATCTGATCGCTTTCGGGAACCACACCGGCTCTGGGTATCAAATTGATAACCTCCTGAAGATGCTTCTAATAGTATTCTCAACCTTTTATCACCTTTTCGAATCATTCCAAGTATATTTCGATAAGCTCGGTGCAAAATGACTGTTTTACCCTTGGTGGACCGGTCGCTTTTTCCAACCACACCGACTCTGGGTATCAAACCGACAACCTCTTGGAACACTCTCGATAGTGTTTCTAACCTTCCAATCTCCTTACGGGTCACTTCGAGTCCATTTTCGGTGTTTCTCCGATTTAAATAACCGTTTTGCCCCTGATGGGCCAGTCGACCTTTTCAAATATTTCAGCATTGTTTTTTAAGCCCGTTACCTATGAGACACTCTTTCAAGGATTCCTGTCTATCCCCAACTTTTCAGATCATTTTTTAAACTTCTGAAGTCACTCCTAATGGAGCCAAGTTAAAAATTGCATGGTAGTCACTAATACAGTAGCCCAAATCTTTTGCCTTGCATCCCAATAGTCAAAAGATACGTTTCTTGCCACCTTAAAACTTTCCTAAGTGTCCATCGCCACTAATAGTGGTGTCATGCCAATAAATGGCCTGGCGCCACTCCTAGTGGCGCTAGGGTTAAAATTACACTGGCGCCATTGCAACAGGTGCCAGTTTCTATTTCAATTGCCTACAAATACAGACCCTTCCCCTGAGTAAAAAGGGTCAGCAAACTCAATCCAAAAACTTTGACTCTCTGAAAACAGAGCTCGAATTCTCTCAAGCCTCCTTAAACCTTAGCCTTCATACACTCAAACTCTAGCCTCCATACACTCTATACACTCAAACACAAGCCTTCAAGCATCCATTGAAGATCAAGTGCTACATTTTCAAGGTTCTCAAAGTTCAAGTCAAGTAAGTCAAACAAAGCAATCAAAGCAAGAAGAAAACAAGGTTAGTTTTTTATTTACTTTTATGTAATCCCCCTCTTTCTTCTCTCTCCTTACTCACTTGGGTTCTCTTCTATTTTAATCCCTATCTTCTACTTCCTCTTCTTGCATGTTTGAAATAAGAGACTCCTCGATTCATGCCTCGGAAGGATTGTTAAAAGTCACTGTGCTGGGGGCTTTCAAGTTCGACCTAAGATGATGTGGGTTTGGCCCTTTTGATTATGTGGTGAAGCCTAACATTATATGTTCATGACCCTATTGCATTGTGGTTATCATGTTCATACATTACATGCAAAGTTGTTTTCAAACTTACATCAAAGTTCTCTTTAAAAAATTACATTCAAAATCTCCTTCTTTCAAACTTTTTTTCAAAAACACACTCCTAAGATGATTCTAACCATTCCATGATTAGGATTGTTTTAGAAAAGTATTATATTCAATGTAGCCATTAAAGTCCAAATTTTGAGTCCAAATTACTATGAGATAAAGATTCTGTAGTCTCTAGATCAAGGTCAGCCACTACAATGGTAGTACCCATCTCCTAAAAAAGAGACTCAAAACAAACCCACTAAAAAATGATGGTGCTAACATGAGAATGGTGGTGTTGACATTAGATCGGCAAAGCCCAGCATTTACTAAGACATAGCCGACCTGTATAAAAGGAAGCATAGTGACTAAAGAACTCCAATATATGCTAAAAAATATGATGACCCCCTCCCCCTGGCATATTCTCATTCAATCATGCTAATCAAACTCCTCAATTAGTATAATTACACGCTAGAATGTATAAAATTAAACTAAACATGATGCTAAATAATGTTGAGATTTAAAAATTGAGGTCTTATTGAGACCTTCAATCTCTTCAAGATAAAATATATCCAACATTGTTATAAACAAGTTGTACACTCAATTTAAACCATTAGATCACAATGAAATGGTTTTGTTTTTATCAAAATCAATTATGGAGATCAACCCTTATGTTAACACAGACACTTGTGGCTTTCACAAAACTTTATCAGGGCACTGTCCAAAGGTGTCACTCTTGAAATTGCGTGTCGAACGTTTAAAGCAAACTTTCAAGACTTTGAATTTTGGACCAAGGAGTTGAGACCCTTGAAACTAGGTGACAACACATCTGCTTTCTAATTCTTGTCTAGAGCAATTGTCTTAAGGTGTCGACTCCTGTATAGGCGTCGGCATTTCTGTTGTTTATAAGTCAAGTCTTGCATTCTGCCAAAAAGGGTCGACTCTTGAAACTAGGTGTCCACACTTCTAACTATAATCTTCAACCTTTTGCTAGTCTTGATCAAATCACTTCCAAACCTTCAAGCTATTCAAGAATCATTTAATGAGGTTTCCAAAACTTGTTTCCATTAATTCAAAGTATATTGATCATTAAGAAGACCTTCAATCTTTTTCAAATTGATTAAATTCAAATAATTTTCTTATAGGGTTCTTTAATCAACATTAAGGCTTTTATTAATCCAAGACATTTTCCAATCATCATATAGAGCATTCAGGTCTTATATTAAGTCTTGAGCACCATCAATCCCATCGAAACAATATTATACAAATAATATTATTGTAGGTTCTCCAATCAATTAACCAATCTAGCTCATCAACCTTCAATATGCTTCACAATCTTTCAATACATAAGATCTTAAATGTATTTAATTTTTCAAGTTTCAAATCACAATCTTCACAAGATTAAAGTATAATATGATCTACACTATAAGTAAATTCATGAGATAATTAACACATTATTTTGTTACTCTCAAAATAAGGCATGAGTCAACAATGGCCTTCTCCCTTTTTGTCTCTGCAAATTTCATTTTTAATTGGAAATGCAGTTAACCATGCCTTCTCTCTACACTTCACAGACACCTTCACTAGGACCACCACCGTGGAATCACCTCATAACCACCATTACCCATCACCTATCACCTACACAACTTGGCCACGACACTCTTTTATCGCTTTCTCCCTTTGGAGGCCCATTTATATAAATAGCACACAGAGAGAGAGAGAGAGAGAGAGAGAGAGAGAGAGAGAGAGAGAGAGAGAGAGAGAGAGAGAGAGAGAGGGGCAACATATCTTAACTCCATGGATGGCCATCTCACTCTCTCTACCATGGTTGCACTTCCATGGCAGTCACACAAGCACCACAGGGATTTGTTGCCACCGCCGCAGCTGGCCAAAACCATCGAAGAAACATACCAGAAGAGACCCAGCTTGAGAACGTGATTCTGGTTCCTTTATATCGACTCCTTTAAATACAGAAAGATGGCATTGACTGAGCACTGGGTTTGCTAATGTTCAATCTCAGCTTAGCTCACATCCGTTCCTTATTAGAGCCACCAATCTTCACATGACAAACCAAAAAAGCCCCCAATTTACAGAAAAGAAATTATATTACAATGGATGAAGTCGTGAAACGACACCCGAGGTAGAAATGATGGGGGTGGGTTCGATGGGCCCACAAGCAAATTTTGATAAAAGCTGAAGTAAAACAAATGACAAATAGTTATGATATGATGAGGGTTTTTTTCCAAAATAAATAAATTAAAAAACTTTTTTTCCAAAATAATCAAAGTCAAAAAGTAATTCTCAAAATAATGTAAAACGCAATTTAAAGTTGCGTTTTTAGAGAAAACGTAGCTCTAAAATGCATTTTGTATAAAATTCTGACAAAACGTAACGCGGGAGCAGGGATTCCTGACAACACGTAGTTTGGAAATGTGTTTTGTCAGAAGACACAGTTGGCGGGTGCGTTTTTTGACAAAACGCAACCTGAAAGTGAAATTTGTCAGAAAACGCTCCCACCACTTGCGTTTTCTAGTTATTCCCGCACCCCCCTTCACCCGGCCCCCCCTCCCCCTTCCTTTTTCATTCTTTTTTTTTTAAATCTGCCAACCCCCCTTTTTACTCCCCCCACCCCCCTTCACCCGCCCCCCCCCCCCCCCCTCCCTTTTCCTTTTTCATTCTTTTTTTTTTTTGAAATCTGCCCACCCCCCTCTTTTTACTCCCCCCCCCCCCCACCCCCCAATTCCTTACTCTCCAGGCCGCCCCCCTCCCTCGAATTCAGCTCCAGCTCCCGCTTTCCCCATTCCCTTTGTTCCCTCTCTCCATTCCCTCTGTTTCTCATTTTTAATCACCTCTCTCTTCTTCTCTTTCCCCCTTTGCAAATAATCCTCTTGGCCAACTCTCTTCTCTACTAAGGTAACAAAATTTAACGCTAAATAGATATATATTTTATAATACATTTGACAAATTACTAACTATATATTATTTTATTTGTAGCCATATTTGCTGCTCCTGTGACTTTGAGAAAGGATTTCGCTATTTTATAGACTGAACAAGTTAGTTAATTTCATTGGTAAAATATTTTATTTATTTATGTTAGTAACGTAGCTATTATTTGTGTCGTGATTAGCGTGATGTGTTTGTGGTGTTGATTCTTTTAAGCTTAAATTTAAAATTTAATTAGTCTCTACTGTTTGTATATTTGATTTTGTGAAGTTTTAAGACTTTTATCAAGCTCTTAGTCTCTACTATTAGTAATTATTTGAGTAAAAATAATATTGAGTTAATTTCAGGTTTCAAATGGTCTCTACTTTTTTTAAATTTTTTCTAGTTAATAAGTTTTTGATGAAAGAAAATAATTAATAAATACATATCAACTTGATAATATCAAATACTTGGTGATGTCATCATTATGATTAATAATGCAGTGGCTGAATTGTATTGGGAAATGTCAGCCACCCAATCGGCAAGTCGTAGTTTATCAAAATATTGTTGTATTGAAATTTTGTGATGGATGGCCATAATTCAGTATTAAATTTGGTAGATTCACGCTAAAATAAAACATAAAAAAATCTTAGGACAATTTAATTAATTTTGGTAACTCTATATTCTTAAATTTAACTATGAAATTTGAGAGGATTAATTAAATGTGGTAACTCTATTTGGTGATAGAAAAGAAATTAAAAAAAAAAAAAGAAGATTTTTATTCTCCTTTCCTCACCCAATGTGTTAGTAATTAGTAATAAAAATGTGTTCGTAATTATTTCAGTAAAAATAATATTGAGTAAAATAATTAAATTTAAAAATGTGTTAGTAATTAGTAATAAAATATTATAATATCAAAGTTATTGTAAGATTTTAGTAAAATAATTAAAATAAAAAATGTGTCAAATTTGAGTAATAATATATTATGTGTTAGTTATTAGTAATAAAATATTATAATATCCAAATTAAGTTTAAAAATGTGTTAAAAACTAGTCAAAAATATTATAATATCAAATTTGTTGTAAGATTTTAATAAAATAATTAAATTTTAAAATGTGTTAGTAATTAGTAATAAAATATTATAATATCAAAATTAAATTTACAAATGTGTAAATAATTAGTAACAATTATTATAATATCCAAATTAGATTTAAAAATGTGTTAATAATTAGTAAAAATATATTATAATATCAAAATTGTTGTAAGATTTTAGTAAAATAACTAAATTTAAAAATGTGTTAGTAATTATTAATAAAATATTATAATATCAAAATTGTTCGTAAGATAGTTATTGGTAAGATATTTATTTAATTTATTGATGTTGGTAAGATAGTTTTATTTAAATGTATAAAATTGAAATTGTTGTAAGAGTTTAGTAAAAATAATAATGAGTTAAATAATTAAATTTAAAAATGTGTTAGTAATTAGTAATAAAAATGTGTTAGTAATTATTTGAGTAAAAGTAATATTCAATAAAATAATTAAATTTGAAAATGTGTTAGTAATTAGTAAAAAAATATTATAATATCAAAATTGTTGTAATATTTTAATAAAATAATTAAATTTAAAAATGTGTTAGAAATTAGTAATAAAAATATTATAACATCGAAATTGTTGTAAGATTTTAATAAAATAATTAAATTTAAAAATATGTTAGTAATTAGTAATAAAATATTATAATATCAAAATTAAAAGTAGTAATGAGCAAAAATAATTATTAATCAGTTTAAGTAAATGTATGATATTTTTCCTTCAAGTAAATGTATGACGTGCTTGTGTGATTATATAAAAAAAAAGGTGCAATAATGGATGAAACAATGGCCATGATGTATTGGGGTGGAGAAATAATAAAAAATCGAGATGAAGGGATTATATATAGCATCGAATGCCGGGCATGTCGCAGTAATCCGTTGCAATTGAAAATGTTTGAACTAGAAGAGATAATAATGTCTATGATTGGCAAGGATGGACAACATACAAGACTTAAAATAATTTATAGATTTCCATATAGTAATGAAAGGGGGTCGATCAAATATAAGAAAGTTTTGATCAAAGATGACTGGACATTAAAAATTGCCTTACGACTACCACATAAAAAGCCATGGATGGAATGCATCGAGCTATACATCGAAGTAGAGGATGCAGTAGTAGATGTGAACCCTGCAGCGAATCGAATGTGGAGTGAAATTTAAGGGTATGGAAGGATATTATCGGATGATGGAGATACGTCAACAACATGGAATTTCTCGACGATGTTGACATTGGGGCAGGACACTGTTGGCCATAGTGTGCCATATTCAGAACAATTGGACCAATAGGGTAACATGATTCATTTGCAAAACACGCAACAAAGTGGTTACCATGGTTCATTCGTTGATTGTGGCATTGGGTCGAGTAGTATGTCACAACATCGGCCTACCATAGATACCGTTGGTCCTTCAGAAGGGCCTTCGATGAGACATAGTCAAGGGAGGGATCCAGTGCAACATATGATTCAATCAGGGCGCCAATCCATTCCCATACAAATTGATTTGAATGTAAGGTTTCCAGATACACAGTCTGAAACATCAGATGAACATATAGATGTTGCTCTGATGAATGATTCTGAAGACGATGTTCAACAACAATAAGAGATCCTGGTTCTGTATTTCACCACATTGCCGGAGAGATATGATGCACCTGTACCTGGCAAGGATCAATTTTGCCGTGGCCCCATATGGGATATGCAGAATCCCAATTTTCAAACAGGGATGTTATTCAACAATAAGGCAGCTGTGAAAAATACATGCACAACATATCACTTGCACAACAAGGAGTATTCGGTTATTGAATTAACTACGAAACTGTTTAAAGCAAAGTGTGCACACGACTGCCTTTGGATGCTTCATGCCTCCTCCAAAAGACATGGAATGTGAGAGGTTACGCAATACAATGGGCCTCATAGTTGTTTGTACGGGATGCCAAATATGGGTCATCGTAACCTAGATAAAAACTTCATTGTAGATGTTATCATGGGACAAGTAGCGGCGAGTTTAACTTTGATTTAGACTTTATCACAATAACTGACTACTTTGTCATATAATAAATTCATGTAATGTACTACAATTGTGTTATTTTTCTACAGAAAGATCTTGATTAGAAGATTAAGTCCATAATGGAAGATGTGAAAGCACATTACCACCACTCTGTGTCATACAAAAAAGCATGGATGGCAAGAACAAAAGCCATAGAAATGATATTTGGCAATTGGAAACAGTCGTTTGCAAAACTTCCTAGAGTTCCATCTACTTGATCGAGTGATGCGCCAGTTCAGGATGAGATAGGATATACAGGACCATCCGAACACCAGGAGGGACTTGCATAGAGTGGATCGATGGGGGAGGACTAGAGTAGATTGGAGTGATTATCATGCAGGGTACATAGAACTTTGGTCACACAGGATGACCTATGTAGTTGACGGTGAGATTTATGATAGACCTATGTCCTCTGTTGATTTTTACATGGCTAGGTACAGAAGCATCACTCGCCTCCACATTGGGAATCCACTAAGGCACACAAAGAGAGGCTATTCAGGTGTCAGAGGCACCATAGATTTGATGGTATGTGCAGTTAAATATTGAATACCAAAATTTTATTTCGATATTATAATACATCCCATTAATTTGTATTTTCAGGCAGAAGCATGGGCAGATGTATATGAAAGGGGAACACGTGCTATATATGACTTCCCTAATACGGAGTCAATGCAGGAGATTTATCACATACAAGAACGTGCAATGGCTTCTTTATCCCTTCTACAGCAATTGGACCGTGTCCCACAACATCGACGCCGTACTCGCGATGCCACGCATTTTGGTACCCGGCACCTGGTGTGCCGCACGGCATGCCACCTCATCCCACCCCTGCACGTTGATCCACCTCTTCGATGCCTTCTTTTGTTCATGGTGGATATAGTGTAGGGTACGTCACACCTACACCATACAGCTATGCCACTCAGAGTTTTGGGACAACGTCACATAGGCCAACATTTTCTATCGAGGAATACCTTGGCATACATGATACTTCCAGGACATCACATCGTCAGTCGACCCGCCATGTCTCTCTAGTTATGTTTCATACTGACCGAGGGTTTAGTTACGATCCATTCGTAGGTGGCAATTCTGGACAGGTGAGTCGTGATTTTCATAATGGATACCCATCATCGACTTATAGGACAGAGCCGTCACAGGTGAGTCATGATTTTCAGAGCGGCCACCATTCATTGACTTATGCGCCAGAGCCATTACATGTGAGTCATGATTTTCACAGTGGTTACCCTTCATCGAGTTATGGGGTAGGGCCATCACAAGTTCATCAGGACGATGAAGAGTTAGCAGCAGTGAGTGATGAGGACGAGTAGGCAGAGGTGGGTGTACACAGAGGACAGAGTGGTCAGGACCAACAGCAGGATTTGGGGGTTTGTAGAGGACTGAGAACCCGACGGGCTCAAACATGTCTCATAGGGGGGGTTTAGGGTGATCATTGTTCAAGGGGTTTCATTAGTATTATGTATTACTATTATCTATTGTATGCGTTTTACCCCCAGATATGTGATATCATTTTTATTTGCATGTATTATCTATTGTAAATGGTATGACATCGCTTTTCATTTTTTTTAATAATTTTACATGGAACTCACCATACATAGGTATACATTGAATTTTAAGACAGGTACAATAGCAAATAATCATATAACAAGTTTAATGTTATAAATAAGTAAGGAAGCGATTTAAATATATATATATATATATATATAAGGTTATGATATGGAATTTGGTGTTTAGGATGATCATTATTAGGGTTAGCGTTATGGTTATGTAATAGCCACCTACCAGTAAAATTATAAGGGTCAAATCAAATTGAACACTATATCATATATATGTGGTTATGGTTATGAGATATTTGTTAGATGAAATTTGTCATGTCAATTAAAGTCGTTAACTTGTCTTCACGTGAAGACTTCATCCTTATGACTGAACAAGTCACCACCACATAATTTTCATGTCAGTTCAAGACTCTTGTATTAAGTAACAATAATTGAAGTCTTATCTGATTTTGTGCAGGAGTGCTCAACCATACCTAAAGACAAGCTGAATAAAAAGATCTTACATTAAATTTAATTATTTTACTCATTATTATTTTAATTATTTTACTCATTATTAGTTTTACTAAACTCTTACCACAATTTCAATTCTAATATTTTATTACTAATTAATAACACCTTTTTAAATTTAATTATTTAATCATTATTATTTTCACTAAACTAATTACTAACACATTTTTAAATTTAATTATTTTACTCATTATTATTTTTACTAAACTCTTACCACAATTTTGATTCTAATATTTTATTAGTAATTACTAACACATTTTTAAATTTAATTATTTAATCATTATTATTTTTACTAAACTAATTTGTAACACATTTTTAAATTTAATTATTTAATCATTATTATTTTTACTAAATTAATTACTAACAAATTTTTAAATTTAATTATTTTACTCATTATTATTTTTACTAAACTCTTATAAAAATTTTGATTTTATACATTTAAATAAACTATTTTATTTTAAATAAAATATAAAATTAGTTATTTTAAACAAAATATAGAATTAATTAGAAGGGGAAAAAGAGTATAAAAGAATATAGAATTTTTTAGTTAGAGGAAAAAGAATATAAAATTAATTAAAAAAGGGATTAGTGAGATTGCAATGTAAAATTAATTAAAAGGGAATTAGTTAAGATGGGGGGTGGGTGGGTTAGGCGAGAAAGGGTTATTGGGCCGCACCTGCTTTTTGTCAGAAAACGTAGCTCTCCCTTGCATTTTCTTAAGATTTTTTGTCTACTTTTCTTCTGCTACAGAAAACGCATTTTAAATTTTTTTTCTAAAAACGCAACTCTAAATTGCGTTTTACATTATTTTGGGAATAACTTTTGACTTTGATTATTTTGGGAAAAAAGTTTTTTAATTTAGGGGGCGGACAGACTTAAAAAAAAAAAAAGAATGAAAAAGGAAAAAGGAAGGGGGAGGGGGGGGGGGGGCGTCGGGTGAAGGGGGGGTGGTGGGAGTAAGGGGGTGGGGGAGATTTAAAAAAAAAAAAAGAATGAAAAAGAAAGGGGGAGGGGGGGCTGGGTGAAGGGGAATGCGGGAAATAACTAGAAAACATAAGAGGTGGGAGCGTTTTCTGACAAATTTCAATTTGGGATTTCGTTTTGTCATCGATTAACTGTGCTCTTTGACAAATCGCACTTCCAAACTACGTTTTGTTAAGAATTTTTGGCCAAAACACACTATCGATACAAAACGCATTTTAGAGTTGTGTTTTCTCTAAAAATGTAACTTTAAATTGCATTTTACATTATTTTGGGAATTACCTTTTGACTTTGATTATTTAAAAAAAAACAGTTTTTTAATTTATTTATTTTGGAAAAAAACCCATATGATGCTGGTCTTGAGCATTTTGTATATTACTTTATATTTTAGTGAAATGCAAATTAAAAAGATAAATGGATAATTTTGTCTTTGCATTTATTATTTGTAGGCTTACTTTGTTTAAATTGGAGGCCTTTTGAAATAAATTTCGAAAGTACTTATTTGCTTTACCTTCTTTTTGTAAAGAAAGAGAAAATTTTTCGTAATGGAAGATTTTAGAATAGAGGCTTTTTGTCTGTATTTTTATCTCAATTTTTTAGAGTTTTTTAGAAATGAAAATTATAAAAAATTAAAAAAAAACATATATTAGAAATACAAATGTTTAAAACCATTTAAATTGATTTTGTCTTTAATTCTATAATCATAATTGATTTTTTACTTTCAACTTGTCAAAACTCAATTCATTATTGAATTTGGCGAGATTTTGTTGGGAGTATCGTAGGCACAAGTCATTTTTTGTTATTCAACTGTAATAGAGTATGTTAAATGGTTGTTTAAGAATGCTCGGCCCACCAAAAGAAATATGTTGAATTACAAGAAGAAATTTATGCCTAATGATAAATGGGTTGGAATATATTTTGTGTCCAACCTGCACCACCCCTAGTCTCTACAAACAATTGCGATAAAATTTTAGTTTACTTTCATTATGTTTATAAGAATAAACATGTTTTTTCTCTATTGATCATGTTTTCAAATATATTCTTTTATAATTATTAATTATTAACATATACATCATTTGTGAACAATATCGATGAACATGTGACGTGCAAATAGAGAAAACAATATTTGCCTTTTTATTATTATTTTATTTTAAGTAGGTGGATCAAAGCTCTAAAGAAGAGATAACGAGTCGAACGCGTAACCACGTATAAACACGAGCAGGGCGCCGATATTACTGGGCAAAATACAACCCTCCTCTACTGAATAGCCTTTTCTGCTGCAAATTGTAAAATTAATAGATCGAAAGCTTGTAATTTGTACCAAATCCAAGGGTTATTAACTTCCCAAATGCTCTGCCCTAATTGGCCACTTCTATTATAGGATCTCTTTCCCCACACTGACACTGTACACACACTGCTTTCTCTCCACGAAGAACCCAACGAAGCGAAGCAAGCTAAAGCCCCAAATTGCATTCTGAAGTGAGCGAAGAATTCGCAAGATGGGCGAAATCTCAAGGGGCGACGATCGGAAAGTGCCAAAACATCCTATACCGGGCAAGCGAAACATCCTCATAACTAGCGCCTTGCCTTATGTCAACAACGTCCCTCATCTAGGCAACATCATCGGCTGTAAATACCCCTATCTCTCTCTTGCTCACTACATATATACGCACATATATGTACTCTCGTATGTACATATATTTAATTTGACTATTCTGTTCTTTGTATTTGTAGGTGTGTTGAGTGCTGATGTGTTCGCCCGGTATTGCCGACTTCGCGGTTACAATGCCATATATATGTGCGGGACTGATGAGTATGGGACGGCCACTGAGACGAAGGCCATGGAAGAGAATTGCACGCCTCAGGAGATATGTGACAAGTAAGAATTTGACTTGAGATTTATATTTTTATCAAATTATTTTCATTTGTTGCTTTTGCTCAATAAGTGAATTGTGAAATGAATTGGGAAAATGGTTTCCTCGCGCTCATGTCTAGAAAGCTTAGGTGGGTTCTAACACCGAACTTATTAGCCTTTTATTGGACTGATGAAAATAACATGCAAACATTATGGATGGTATAATTTATATGGGATAGGATATCTAATATACTATTGCAACTATTCAAAATTTAGACTGCTGGTATTGCTTAAATTATTTTCTGTGCTCGAAAGTGGAGAAAAATAATGGCTTGGAGAACTAATTTGGCAGAATGTTTTTGGGACTTCTTTATTTTTCTTAAAACACTTCCTCATAATGGGTTGCTATTGGGAGACTAGCCAACATTTCTCCACTTGGCAGGGAGAACATATAGATTTTTATTCTGCATAGTTTGTTTGTATGGTGTCAGTTTGTTATTAAAGTACTTCATTGTGTTTGAGAGATCACTTCAATATTTGTCATTATCTTCCCAGGATGACATTTTGATGTTTATTGATTGAAAGCTTAGGCAGATTCCTACGCCACAGTGATTAGCATTTTATTGGATTGGTGAAAAGAGTACACAAACAAGCCTATTGTATACTTCATATGGAAATCCAACCACATCACATAAACATTAGCTATCTAAATGCTATTCAAATTCTAGGAACTATTTGGTATTTTTTTAAATTATTCTGCACTTGGGAGTGGAAAAAATAAAAATGGCATGGAGAACTCATTTGGCAAAATGTTTTTGGGGACTTCTTTATTTTTTTCAAAAGATTTCCTCATAACACTACTTATTGAGGTAACTATAGGAAGTACTTTTATTTGTGGTTAATTGTTTGATTTCATTCCGTTTATTTGAATTAGAAGAATGTACCATGGGTAGTAATTGCCTACTAGAAAACCTATGGAGTATTGTCAATTTGATACAAATAACGTAAGATGGGGAATGCTTACAATTCCTACAATAGGTTGATGATAGTGAGGTCCACACTTTTTCCATATATTAAAATGACCCATTAGACAATATCATTTCAAGTTCATAAGAGAGGTATTTTTTCTTTCCTATCACTCTATACATCTTCTTTCCTCTTTGATGGTGATGATGCTGAGGAGCTACCAATCCCCAACTTCATTAATAAGCACCTATCAGCCCTACATCTTCATCTTGACCCACTGCCTGCCTTTGTGACGTTTATTCTCCATATTGTTGCTGTTCTCCAAAATCAAAATCAGACTCAGAATCAGAGCATGGTCTGTTCGGGGCTACAACAACCATTGTCATGTAGCCATCACTGGAGATCTTTCCATATTCTTTCTATCATATGTACGTCGAAAGGTAGCCAAGAAAAGCAGCATTACTCGCAAACCTGGCTGGCCTGATATACATGGCTCCAGTGTCCTACCATTTTCAATTTCGAAGCATTTTGGCAAAACCCCAACCGTTACTGCCATCTCTAAAATAAGCAAGCACCATTGTTGTTGGCAGCCACTACTGCAAGGAATCCCCTTGTTATTGTCAATGGTGTGGCTATATTTGATTGTCTATTGAAAAGAAAACTACCAATAGTGGCAAAATAAAAAATGAAATGAATGCTGAGAAGACCCAAATTCTGTTAATGTTTAGCAGCACCAGTCCTATGTCTGGGACATTTTTTGTCCACCGTAGTTTATGGAGATGGCTTACGGCACCCTGTTACATGGGACGCTACCAATCCTGCTTTAATCCCAACCGTTACTGCCATCTCTAAAATAAGCAAGCACCATTGTTGTTGGCAGCCACTACTGCAAGGAATCCCATTGTTATTGTCAATGGTGTGGCTATATTTGATTATCTATTGAAAAGAAAACTACCAATAGTGGCAAAATAAAAAATGAAATGAATGCTGAGAAGACCCAAATTCTGTTAATGTTTAGCAGCACCAGTCCTATGTCTGGGACATTTTTTGTCCACCGTAGTTTATGGAGATGGCTTACGGCACCCTGTTACATGGGACGCTACCAATCCTGCTTTAATCCCAACCGTTACTGCCATCTCTAAAATAAGCAAGCACCATTGTTGTTGGCAGCCACTACTGCAAGGAATCCCATTGTTATTGTCAATGGTGTGGCTATATTTGATTATCTATTGAAAAGAAAACTACCAATAGTGGCAAAATAAAAAATGAAATGAATGCTGAGAAGACCCAAATTCTGTTAATGTTTAGCAGCACCAGTCCTATGTCTGGGACATTTTTTGTCCACCGTAGTTTATGGAGATGGCTTACGGCACCCTGTTACATGGGATGCCACCAATCCTGCTTTAAGATATATAGCATCACCCTTGTACATATATATTTTTCATCTCTTTTTGGTTGCCTTTGTAGATACCATGCAATTCATAAGGAGGTGTATAAATGGTTTAATATAAGTTTTGATGAATTTGGACGCACATCAACCCCGCAGCAGACTGAGGTTTGCCAGGAGATTTTCAAGAAACTGTTGGAGAACAATTGGCTTTCTGAGAACACAATGCAGCAGGTTTGAACTCCTTCTTTGACGTTAGCTTGACATTTTCTGATTATAAAGTTGATATGGACTCCTGTTGGGTGTCCTTTTTTTGTTGTACAATTGTTTAAGTGGTGGATGTTAGTTGTCTCCCAATATTTCTCCTATATCTTATTTTTAAGTTAATTCAACCAGAATATCTTTATGATGCAGTTGTACTGTGATACATGCAAAAGGTTCTTAGCTGACAGACTTGTAGAGGGCAGATGCCCGACACAAGGTTGTAATTATGATTCTGCACGAGGAGACCAATGTGAAAATTGTGGAAAGCTTTTAAATCCAACAGAACTACAAGATCCTAGATGCAAGGTGCACTCATCTCTTCCTTCGTGTAACATTTTGTTATCGTAGTGCTTTATTGTAAATGCAGTCTCATGGAGTACTGTTCATTTCCACATTTTTGTGCAAATGAGATCTGATTGGGTTCACACTCTAGACCCGAAAAGCCCTGATTGTGTGGCCTAAAACTGGGAGCCTCTTGCATGATTCTCAACAAAGTGTCATCTGAAGTGTTCTTGAAATAAGGGGTAGGGGTGGGGGGGTTACAATAAACTGAAAAAACTGGATGAGACTAACTGTTTTGCATTTTGTCTTCCACATTTTGGAACTGAACTATGTGCTACTCTGGAAAAGGAAGTTGGAACAGAGCAACATGGGTATGGAGAATATTATGTAACTACTACTATATAAAAAAAAAAAATACTCCTTACCAAATTAAAAAAATAACAACATCCAATTTCTAGGTTCATATTTCTTGTTATTAATGCTGTAGCTTGCTTTGTAAACAGGTCTGTCGAAACACTCCACGCATCCGTGATACTGACCACTTGTTTCTTGAGCTGCCGTTGTTGAAGGATAAACTAGAAGAGTATATAAGTTGCATGTCAGTGGCTGGGTCATGGAGTCAGAATGCTATCCAGGCAACAAATGCATGGCTAAAAGAAGGATTAAAACCTCGATGTATTACTCGCGATTTGAAGTGGGGAGTTCCTGTTCCACATGAAAAATTCAAGGATAAGGTTAATTAAGAAACATGCAGTTAGTTATTTTGCCTTTAAGATTGTTGTTGCCTATATTTGGGAAATAGGAAGCATTTGAATTATTGTAAACTGTTTTATATTTGCCAAATTGATCAAGTTTTGTTTGAAAATATGATGGTTAGGTTTTCTATGTCTGGTTTGATGCACCTATTGGATATGTCTCAATCACGTCATGCTACACACTTGAGTGGGAGAAGTGGTGGAAGAATCCTGAAAATGTGGAGCTGTATCAGTTTATGGGCAAGGATAACGTGCCATTTCACACAGTAAGTACATTGTTCCTATGTTCCATTTTTAATGATATGAGATTTACTTATTGTTACACAAACAGGAAACCTTCAAGTACAGTTACAAACATGTGACATAGGATGATGGTTGCTTTTGTGTTGTCATATTTGTGTGATTATTGATTTAGTCATTTGTGATTGGTGCAGTAAAAGGATATCTCTCTCAATTTGGATGCGATGTGTAACAGAGCTATTGGCTAAGAAACATGAACACACCGACACGGCTATTTAAAAAAAAAAAAGCAAGACACGGACATGGCAAGGAAATGGCAAAATTATATATTTTATGTATTTTTTTATGTTATATATGAAAATATTTTACTTAGCGGTAATTAAAAAAATGCATGATAACACTAATTAAAATTAAAATCATATATTTCATACTTTAAACATCAAATTGGGAATAAAGTCACATTACTTTTATTTTATAATTGGATTCTATGTTATTTTCTTTAAACTTGCAACGTGTTTTAAACGTGTAAGTGATGGATATGGGTGTCCAATTGATGGACACGCGTGTCCCTCACATGTCCAAAGTGTGTCCGATTCAAAAAAAATAATAAAATAATAGGACACATTTGGATGCGTGTTTGACACGTGTTGGGGTTGTGTCCGACGAGTGTTGTGTCCGATATGGATACAACACCTCCTTAGAAGTGTCCGTGCTTCTTAGGCTATTGGATTTTAGCTTAATATTTTTGTTGCTATTACATACAAGATTATTGCTATTGCCTTGGCTTTAACGTTTAGAGGTCCTAAAAGTTCATGTGAGAGAGCGTAACTAGCAAGGTGAACAAATTTAGATGCTATGTTTCTAGAAGTATTAAGTATATGTGTTTTCATGAGGTTGAGATATCGGACTTGTAGCAGTGGCTTGTGTTATTTTAAGATTAGAGATTTGGCTTGTCAACCAAAAATGAAAGTATGGAGATTTTTCCTATGTATTCCAAGAGTTAAGAAAACGAAGCTGGTAAAAAGAGATGTTAGGTGCCTTCAATGAGTGATGTTGTGGGCTAAATAACCTATTTGCAAAGCGGGTATGTGAGCTGGAGCGGGGGCGAGAGCCTGATTTGTAAAAATAGCTCAGGAGCGGAAGGGTGTCTAGAGCGCGTGTACACATTCATATTATTTTGTCTAAAATATCAATACGTAGACATATATATTTATTTAAGAGGAAGTGGCTTGCCCCAATGGTTGGGGCCTTGTATAGCCCAGCTCATAGTTTGGGATTGAAACTCTAGTAGCTCCTCCCTTCCCAAATAAAGAAAAACTCTACCTATAAAAAAAATAAAAATAAATTTTTTTTATGCATCAATTTCTTCAAAAAATACCTAAACTTATAGCATTTAAAATAAATAAAAGAAACACAATAATCACAGTAATCATTTCTCTATTTAATTACTAAAGTTTTTCTGTAAAAATCTTAATAAAAGAAGTTTTATTTTGTGTTTTAATACCATGATAATACACGTGGCAACTAACTATTGGTCCAAACTAGAATTTGAGGATTTGACTGTTTGAGTTCGCCAATGTGATAAGGATTTGCTCCCAACTTGCCAATTTGAGGACTGGAGTGCAGTTTGTCCGCCTGGGTAAAAATGAAAAAGAAGTAATCTTTCCAAATACTGCTAAAGGTTGAGCAGGGATTGGTGTAGAGTTATAATTCCTTCTCTATGCTTGTTGGAGTTGGCCTTGTGCCTCCTGCAAAATCACTCAAGGTCTCTTTAGCTAAGACATTGATTGCCCTAAGGCTAAGAGTAAACTGTGCAACCGAATACATTGCTCCATTTTATAGGATGCCTTAGAAGTACATCAAATTGCCCGTTGCATTTTCTAGATGACACAATTTTCTGTTGATGCTAATATTACTTAGCTTCAGGTTGTTAGGTGCAAGATGACACTTTCTGTATGCTGATTATTTTTACTTTTTGGCTCGTAAATTATATTGAACATTTGTGGCTTTGTGTTGCCAAGGTTTGTTAGGGTTTAAGAAAAGGTCATTGCTAGAACGTAGTAATTAGGCAAGGAAAGACAACTTTAGGGCTGATTTGGGTTTGTGAATTGTAGGAAGAGCTGATTGTTGTGTTCTTTTCGGTGTGCTCGGGTTGGATGGTTGGAGGAGGAAGTGACTGGGCTTGTCAGGGGTTAACAAGGTTGTGTTGTGGGTCTTAAAGGCTAATTAAAGTGTAAAGAGGAGGACAGAGTAGAAGAAGATCCAACAAATCACTCCAACAGTCCCTTCAGTATCACATTTATACAGTGGACTCTACTGAATAAAATTTTTTAAAACTAATAAAATTCTAATTTTCTGTCATTTTCAGTGACAAAAAAGTTGCTCATAGTTATAGTTTCTCATATAATAATAGGACATGCATACATTTAAGGCAACAAACTTTTTTTTTGAGATATATCAAATTTTGATCGTATAAAAACTAAGAAACTAATATTAATAATGATTCTCATACAATAGATATGCCTGTTAATGCCTTTTTTTTTTTCCCCACTTATTGTACGAGGATTTTCTAAAAAATTTACTAATTGTTGAGTGATAAAATAATTAGTTATATACCATGGAAAGAAGTTGGTTTTTGAAGAATCTCCTAATTAATAGAAATATGAAGAAGTAGAATATTGATTATCAGAGGAGAGGGTCAACTGTTGGTACAATTGGATCACTCTAACCCTAGAAATGGACTAGTACTCTAGAAATTTTAAATTTGATTACTTTGACTGATAAAACCAATTTTACTATTATTGGAGACTGCAAATTGTTTTAACTGAAATATTAGTCATGGACCACCACTATATCTCATGTCCAAATTTTTGCAAAATACCTTTAATTATTTAAGTTGAAGAAAACTCCAATGAAGAAAGGCAACAACATAATGACAACAAAAATAAAGAGGTTTCATCTAAAAGTAAGACTTGACTATTAAAGGTCCCAAGTGGATGCCAACTTGAAATCGAGACAACTTCCAAGATTTCCATCTTTTTCAAAATTTACCCGTTCTTTCTTGAAGTTCTTAGGGACTGCATCGATTTTGAGTTTCTTTGAGGGCTTACAAGTAATCCTAGCAAGCAATGTTTTGAAAATCGGACCGGATCGGCCGATTCAACCGGTTGACTGCTGACCGGTTGAACATACAGTCTGGTCAAGTAATCCTAGCAAGCAATGTTTTGAAAATCGGACCGGATTGGCCGGTTCAACCGGTTGACTGTTGACCGGTTGAACATACAGTCTGGTCAACCCTTGAAACCTGTTCATTATGCAAACCGGTCTAAATATTTAAAACTGGAAAAATCATGGTTGAGGGTCATTCGGACAGTTTGCGGTGTGCTAGGACTGGCCGATTCAAAAAATTTATAAAAAAGGGCAAAAATGAGGGCTTTTCACTTTGTTGTCATCATTGGTCTTCTCTGATCCACAACTGCTGCAGCCTCCATGTTCACTTTCCCTCTCTCTCTGTCTCACAGTTCTTTCTTTTTTGGTTTGGTCTGTGATTGCTAACTCCATTGTTCAAACCATGATTGCCCCAGCCCAATGAGTACTACTTTGTGTTCAGTCCCAATTGTGGACACCAGCCAAGTGCTCTGAGTCCAATCCATTGCTGACACCATCCAAGTTCTCTCTCTCTCTCTCTCTCTCTCTCACACGCGTGTGCGTTCGTACTACTTCCAATTTCTTGGCTCCTATGCACAGGAGTATGAATTTTTATAACTAATGTTTGATATGTCTGTTCGGCCTCCCTCATGCTTTATTGTATGTTGTCCCATGGGTGATAAATATATTGCACAGTTTTCAACATATTTTCTGAAGTTTCTAAAAGCAAACCAAGGGATATATGCTGGGATTGGTTGATCTCTAGGAACACAAATCATGCAGGGTATTCATAATTGACTTTTCAGGGATTGGTAATATAAGACAAGTTGTGGCACATGATTAATAATTTGGCTTTTCATGTTTGTTTTGTGCACAGGAGAGCAACAATTCTGTTTTCAATTGTTCTCAAAATACAAAATTACCAAACATGTTTTTTGTTTTTATTTTTTTGCAAAATAAAAAAAAAAATAGAAAATTGATGGCATAAACCAAAAGCAAAAACATAATTGTGGACATAGTAAACCTGCTACCGCCAGTTGAGATTTGTTAGCGTCGTGAAGGCCCCTAATTCGATGGAGCGGGGCAAACATAGGCGGCCTTCTTTTGCTTGGTCCATACTCCATAGCAGCTGGTTCCTTTATTAGCCTAATGGGAAAAAGCTTTTGAAGTTTTTTGTGATGCATTGTGAAGCCTTACCTTAAGGAGTAACTCCTAATAAAGTATAGGTAGAATTCCTAAATTCATATTCTCTTCTTATTCATTCTCTCCTGCACTTGGTATTTTGAGTTACATTAGTATTAATCCATGAGGACAAAGAAGAGAACCCTAATTTTGGTTCTGTCTGATTAACCATTTAACTATGTACTCTTGTTTGCTCTCTTGTTGTTCCTCTTCATTCTTCCTTTTTCTTCTTTTTCTGTTACTGAAAATCTAACTTGGTATCAGAGCCAAGTTCTGCTCATTGCTTTGTGTTGTCCGAAATGTATAAAAAAAATTTGAAAAATTGTGAAAATTTCCCAGGATGCTGGACTAGGGCAGAAACATTCTCAGAAAAAATTTCCAATTATATTTTTATATTTTATAGTAGGGGTATCCCCACCTTCGGTGGGATTAATCCCCTATAGGGAGCTTGCGTAGTAACCCATCGCAACGACTCTCCACTTAAATCATGAGTTTAATCTCAGGGGAATCAAACCCGATACCATGTGCCTCACCATTCCCAATTTTTTTTCTAGTTTGTTTGATGTAGTTTTGCTATTTTTCTTTGAAATTTCAGAATAAATGGGTTAGTTTTTAAAAATCGTGGCTTGTGGATTATTCGAAGTAATATAGGTGGACTAGAACAGGTGTGGCTTCAACTTGCAGCAGTTTTCAGTATTTGAGTGTATTTTGGCCCCAAAAAAAGTGTTTGACTTGGGGGTTGTTGGTGAGTAATAGTGGTTTTTGGGGTTTGTTCTTATCCTTTGCAAGCTATTTTAGATCTATTTTGATGCACTACGTCTCTTAGATGGATAATCTCTGCTCCCGTGAAGTTTCTTTGCATTCTGGTTTTGTGATAAGTTTTTTTTTTGTTGTCTTGTGCTATTTCCTCTTGCGGACATGACAGAAGGCAATAAGACTTCCATTGGCAGTGGAGAGAGTGGGTTAGTTGTGTAAGGACTCTTATAGATAACCTGTCTCTTCAGATTAATCCAGTTAAGTTGGATGGCACCAATTATTTGATATGGTCATGTTCATGTAGTATGGCTATCATAGCTCGTGGCCTAACTTGTTATATCATAGGAGCTACCAAGGATCCACTGACAGATAGCAATGGCAATCCGAGAATGCTCTTGTTATGACTTGGCTGATTAATTCAATGCAGGCCACTGGTAGTCGTACTTTTGTGTTGATGGACATAACGCATTAGATTTGGTCTACCCGTAGTACAAACATACTCTCAAAGAGGTAAGGGTGGCCAATCTTACGAATTAAAGAAGAAGATCCATGGTAATTAGAAAGATAGATCTCTTGTTGAGTACTCTGCTGTGCTGAGCTGAGTAGTTTGTGGTAGGAGACTAACTATTTGATGTGGTCGTGTTTATGTCGTTTGGCTATCACTGCGTGTGGCTTGTCTGGTTATACCATAGGAGCTCCTAAAGTTCAACTGACAAATGGGCCAGCACCTGTGCATTGGCAGCCCTAGAATGTTTTTGTTATGACTTGGCTGATTAATTTGATGCAGGCCACTACCAATTGTACTTTTATGTTGATTGACACAATGCATCAAATTTGGTTTGCTGCAATACAAACATACTCTCAAAGTGGTAATGATGCCCAAGCTTACAAATTAAGGAAGAAGATCCATGGGTTAGATGAGAAAGATATATCTCTTGCTGAGTACTATCCTGAGCTAAGTGGTTTGTGGGAGGAGCTTGACTACTATCAGAGTTTTAAGGCAGTGTGTTCCCATGCTGCAACTATATTTCAGCATGTGATAGAGAAAGAGCAAGTTTATGATTTTATCAATGCCTCAAATTGGAATATGAGTAGATTTGGGTACAAGTCTTAGGTCGCTACCCTTGTCTCGCTGTGAGAGAGGCTTATGCATGTGTTTAGCAAAAAGAGAGCAGATTTAGTGCTATAGTGCATACTCCTAATTAGGATCGCTTTGCTTTAGCTATTACTTCTACTCCACAAGATGGAAAACTAAGTCGAAGTTGAAGAGATGGATAAAGTTGTTAATCGTGACCAGCCGAAGTGTGATTTTTGTGAAAAAAATCGTCATGATAAAGAGCATTGCTGGAAGTTGATTGGTCGCCCTTTCCCATGCCCTCGGTGGTGATGTGCATTCTCAAGCCCATATCTTCTTTGAGACTTCTATGAACATCTCTAGTGATACTTTTGCTCTTTCTCGGGATGAGATGCATACTCTTGGGTGTTTGATGGCTAGACTTGACACTTAATCCACCACAACTTCTTACTATCTTTTTGTTAATAAAAGAAGTGCTTGTCCCTTTATGACTATTCATTCTGATGTGTGGGGGCCCACTTGTGTTGTTTCTAGTTCTGGTTATAGTTGGTTTGTTACTTTCATTAATTGTCATTCCTGTGTTACTTGGGTTTATTTGCTTCGAACCAAAAGTGAGGTCTTTTCTTGTTTTATAACTTTTCATAAACTGGTGACTGCTCAATTTAGTACCTCGATCAAAACACTCTGGAGTGATAATAGGATTGAATGCATTGATGGAGCATTTTGGGCATATCTTGAGGAGAATGGTATTCTTTATCAAACAAGTTGTATTAGCACTCCTGAACAAAATGGAGTAGCCGAGCGTGAAAATTGCCAAACTTGATGTTGCTCGTGCTCTTATGTTTAGTATGAATGTCCCTAGATCCTGTTTGGGGTGATGCTGTTCTTGGCCTACCTTATTTATCGTATGCCTTTTAGTGTTCTTCAGTTTAAGATTACTAACTTCTTTCTAGCACTAGTTTTCCTTCCTCTCTTTTGCCAAGGTTTTTGGTTGTTTGTTTTGTTTATGCTTGTAAACACTCTTGTGGAAAACTTGATCCCAAGGCTATAAAATGTATCTTTAGTAGTTCCTCTGGTACTTAAAAAGGGATACAAATCCTATGATTCTCAATCCTGCAGAGTGTACGTTACCATAGATGTCACATTTTGTGAATATGAGTCATTCTTTGGTTCCTCTTAGACATATCTTTATGGGAGACATACTGAGGAAGAGATTTTAACATACGATCAACAAGAGCTGATGCATTTAGTGCCTAAGAGGCGCTTAATTTCTTCTTTCACCTTTGCTGTGATCTTAGGAGACATCTACCTGGGTTGGGTGATTGCTTGTAAGGTTTGAAGCCTTGCTTGATCGCTAACTGGTGCTCGACCAGATTCCTATCAAGGCCAGGCATTTCTACAGAACAAAGTATGAACGTCCAGGAAGTTGCAAAGGGATTTCCGAACAACCCTGCAATCATAGAGGACGTGAGGATAACAGGTAAGGAATCGGTAGCAGCCTTGAGATCAAAAGAGAATCATTTTTTCTTTCCTCTCAAGTACTGCAACGGTTGGGTCTGGTTATAGGCTCTTCCTTTTTATTCCTACTTAGAGATCTAATATTTGTGTTAAGGGGGAGGAAATGTGTACTGGGGAAGGCCGTGAGATTGGTGGGTGTTTGGACAAAATTGATCTTAAGACCTATTCACGATGTCTGAAACAATAGACTATCCATGTGCCACTAAGTCAGTCACCATCCTCACCTCTAGTCATAGATTCTGTTATAGGTTCTTCAGGCAATGGGTCTCCTATTGTTGTAGAGGTTGACGATTCTGACCTCCATATTGCTCTTAGAAAGGGAGTTTGGGCTTGCACTCAACATCCCACATCTAAGTTTGTTTCATGTATCTCATTGTCTTCATTATATCGTGTCTTTGTTTCATTCTCGTCTTCTTTTGTTCTCTTCTGTAGGGTTGAAAGAAAGCTCTTACAGACCCTAAGTGGGAAGAGGCTATGTTAGAGGAGATGAAATGCTTGAGTAGTTTCTCTTCTAGTTGGGAAGAAACCAGTGGGCTATGAATTTTCATTGTCAAATAGAATCCATATGGAATAATTAAGCGACACAAGGCAGGACTTGTTGCTAAAGGATCTACTAAGACTTATGGCATTGACTATCAGGAGATGTTTGCTCCAGTGGCAAAGATGAATTTCATTCATACTCTTCTTTCTTGTGTGGCTAACTTAGGGTGGCTTTTACAACAACTTGATGTGAAGAATGCATTTCTTTATTGTGCATTTCTTTAGGGTTCTCCTCTCATGCAACTCTAGGGAAGGTTTGTCAATTGAAGAAGGCTCTTTATGGGTTAAACAATCTCCTACAGTTTGGTTTGGCCGATTTCTTAAGGCTATGTTGGGATTTGGATACAAGTAAAGTGATGCAGACCATATTATGTTCATCAAATGGGACGGTGACAAGATCATTGTTTTTATTGTGTAAGTGGATGATATAGTAGTAAAAGGCAATTAAGTGGAGGAAGTGTCTCACCTTAAAGCACCTTTGACCAAGGAATTTGAGATCAAAGGCTTGGGTCCTTTAAGGTACTACTTGGGAATTGAGGTTGCGAGATCAGATAAATGCATCTTTATCCCTCATACTCGGACAAATATTGCATGTGGTTGGAGTTTCGGTCATTTTATGCATGATTCTCATACAGTGCATTTAGATGATTTTGAGCTATCTCAAGTTTGCTCCTACAAAGAGAATTTTGTTCTCTAATCATGATAACTTGAGGTTGGAGGCATTTATTGATGCAGATTGGACTGGTTTAGTTGATGATAAGTGATCTACTTCTGGCTACTGTGCTTTTGTAAGAGGGAACCTAGTCACTTGGCAAAGTAAGAAGCAAGCAGTGGTGGCTAGCTCTAGTTAAGAGGTAGAGCATAGATCTATGGCTCATGACGCTTGTGAGCTTATGTGGCTTCAAACTTCAATGGGAGACTTAGGGATATATGTCAATGGACTCATGTTGTATTATGACAATAAAGTTGCGATTGATATTGCTCATAACCTAGTTCAGCATGACAGAACTAAGCACATTAAAATTGAGAAGCATTTTATCAAGGAAAAACTAAATAAGAGGTTAATTTGAATGCCCTTTGTGAGATTAGAAGAACAATTGACTGATGCTTTTACTAAAGGGCTTAGTAATAAGGCTTTTCATCCTATTGTTAGGAAGTTGGGTATGAGAGTGATCTATGCACCAACGTGAGAGGGAGTGTTATGTGCGCTATGTCTTTTATGTTGAGAAGTAGGGATGCTTCTAGGAAGGTGTTGTTTCTGTGATAGATACGAGACTTGTCGAACACTCCTCGCCAAGTGTTAGACACGCATCCAAATGTATTCTATTATTATTCTTTAATTTTGTTAGAATCGGATACGTTTCGGACACTAAGGGGACACACGTGTCCTTCACTTAAACACCTGTATTCGTCACTTAAACACACTTTAAACATGTTGTAAGTTTGAATAAAATAATTTAGGATCTAATTGCAAAATAAAAGAAATGTGATTTTATATCTAATTTCATATTTTAGCTATATAATACACAATTTTTAGTTTTAATTAGTGTTATCTTACAATTTTTTCACTATCTTTGAGTAAGATATTTCTATATCTGTATATAAGAACATAGCAAATATATTATGTCTAAAGTTGTTAAAATCGGGATCCTACGTTGGGTTGTTTGATGGGTTTACAGGATTGAATCATAAGATCAGATCGAGGATCGTAAGATCCTACAACTAAAGAAAAAAATGCATGACAATTTTTCCATGAAAAGTATTTATTAGAAACAGACACAAAATGAGTCTAGATTATACAAAAAAATATGAAAAACGTTAAAAACATGATAAATTATATAAATATATACATTATATAATATTACAAAAAAAAAAGAATTGTCTTACAAAAAGGATCCATGATAAAAAGAAAAAAAATGATTGAATAAGAGTTTTGCAGTTTAATGGGTGACTATGAATCTATGATGAAAGAACAAAAAATAAAAAGAAAGGAGTACAAAATGTATATTAAAAAGGAAAAGAACAAAGAAAAAAAAGAAAAGATTTTAAGCTATTTGATTAACTGAAGAAAAGCAAGAGAAACAAAATGCAGTTGAGCAATCAATTATACAAAATCAGAGAGAGAGACAGAGAGAGAGAGAGAGTAGATGAACTATTGTTGAAGAGTGGAATGGGTTAGAGATGAAGATGGAGATGCTTGAATAGCATTGATATTCTTCTCTTGTTTTATCTGAATGTTGCGATGTAGGAATGTCAATGTCGATTGTCCTAATTTGTTTTTCCTCTCATGTTGATTCAATATAACATATTTTATATGATTTGAACCTCTTTATATGATTTGAACCTAGTGTAAAATGGGTAGGTCACAAACATAAAAATAGCAAAAAAAACTTGCCACATAAAGCAATATAAAGTTTAGAAATGAGATCGGATAGGATTGGGATCCGGATCAGGATTCTATAATCCAGTAAGATCTTACGATCGAGTAAGATCCTACACCAAAATCGTAAGATCTTATCTTTAGAATGGATTGATTTTTTCAAAATTGATCGTAGGATCGTAAGATTCGGATCGGGAGTTTAACAACCATGATTATGTTCCCATCGTGTCGTGTCCAACTTGTTTTGAAAATCTCCATGTTGGCGTGTTCGTGTCTTTGCCACACGTCTGTCGTTTGTCCGTATCTATGCTCCTTAGATTTTATATTATAAGGATTTTTTATATTTTGAATTGCATTAGCATTAATAAATTAGAATAAAGGAGAGAACCCTAATTTTGGTTCTCTCTCATTAGCTTTTCAATTGTGTGCTCTTCTTTGCTCTCTTCTTCTTTGTCTTCTTCTTCTTTGTTCCGCTCTTTTCTTATTTTTTTGTTAAATCAGACTCATAATAATATCAAAAAGTTGCTCTGATAGCCTATGTTACTATGTATGAAGTATGCATGTCGGAGATTTGAACTGGGCATGTTGGATTGTGTTCATTTGATGCGATTCAAAAATTGTGTTGACACATTGCTGCATCCGAATTCAAGCGACATAACTTGTCAGATCAATCACAAACAGATTAGAATTAGAGGGTGTAGGTTTGCTCGGCACCAGTTAGAATACGAGAGCAAAATCCTGATCTTACAACAAGAAACTAAAGCTCATCCTAGTTATGCAAACATATAAAATTTGAACAATTTCTGAAGCACCATAAATTGAGTGAGTTGGAGTCTTTAGATTCCAATAAAAGTCAAAATGTATTAAAAAGGAGATGAAGATTACTATGGGTCAAGAAAGAGGGAAGGATGAGTTCTAAGATTCACATTATTTGTTAGTCATGGTGGCAACTATGGCAGGTATTGGCTAATTCTAATTGTTTCAGATTCAGTTTTTGACTTTTGCTTTCTTTAACAACCCCAACCTGCATTGTTGTGTGCTACATCCCACGTTGGAAGTTTGTATGGGGATCTTGGGTATATAAGGAGAAGCAATAAACCCAAATAACATCTCCTTGGCTAGCCCTTTTTGTGCTGAAAGTTTTAATGCTGGTTGAGAGATTGTGACTTAAAAGGCTGACGTTACATATTTATTTTTCTGGGTAACTATGGTCAAACAGCCACATTTAAAACGTAACTTAGTTGTTTAATTATTTGTGTCAATTTCATAAGAATTAAATGGGCTCAAGTTTTTGATGGTATGAATCTTGAATTTGTTAGCTGCTAATGTAAATCTTTTCCAGGTGATGTTTCCATCCACACTTCTTGGAACTGGTGAAAAGTGGACTATGATGAAGACAATTAGTGTTACTGAATATCTGAACTATGAAGCAGGTAAGTTAAATTGAAATTGTGATTTAGCCAACTTGCAGTGGCAGCTGATTACTTGAGGTGGTTGAGTGATAATATGAATCTCTAATATTTTGGTTCTTGCACAATTTGTATAATTTGGGTGTTATCTTGGGTTTTCTGTGCAGGGAAGTTCTCAAAAAGTAAGGGCATAGGTGTTTTTGGAAATGATGCAAAAGACACAAACATTCCTGTAGAAGTATGGAGATATTACTTGTTAACTAATAGGCCAGAGGTTGTGCTCTTGTTAAAATATCATTTAACACTGTTCCTGCTCTAATTTCTCTCTCTCTCTCTCTCTCTCTCTCTCTCTCTCTCCCCGTGCCCCCCCCCCCAAAAAAAAGAAGAAGAAGATACTCTATTCGTGCCATTGCTAATTCTTATGGAATTGCAATAATTAGGTATCAGACACATTGTTTACGTGGGCAGACTTGCAAGCAAAACTAAACAGCGAGTTGCTAAATAATTTAGGCAATTTCATCAATCGAGTCTTGAGCTTTATTGCTAAGGATCCAGGTACTGCTTTTGGAAATGAAGCCTTCAGTTTTGGAAAATGTTTCTATTGATATATTCGGACTTCTAACTGTTTCTTAACAGGTTTTAATATGTTATAGTCTTGTCAAATTACCTGCATATACAACCATTTATAGTGAACGGGGAAATGTTTTGTTTTAATTATGGTTGGGCAGTTCATTGCCATACTTCATCCAATTTTCTTTCCTATTGGCCTTTCATTCTATTTCCCTAAAGATGAAATGGTACGGCAGTGGTTGAGCTTGGGTAGGCTCCTCTCTCCCGATCCCCCCAAACCAAGGACTAGAATCAGCTCCCTAAACCTGTTCTGATCCTGAGATAAGCAGGGCAGGAGGAAACATATTTCTCAATTCTTAAAATATTGTGGGGTTATAATCTTAGATTTAATTCAAGATTATGTTTACATATGGATGGCTTGAAATGTATGTGTAATTGGTGTTATATATGTAAGCAAAATGGGGAAGCAGTTAATCACCTTATTCATTGTATCGTGGCTAAATAACTTTTGAGTTATGATTCTTGTATACTTGGGTTGATGTGTGTGTTTCCTAGGAGCTAAGAGGCATTGACACAAGTACGGATATGGACATAGGTACGGATTCAGAAACGGGTACAAACATTGGACATGGCAATTTTCAAAAAGTAAAGGCACAGACAATGGAAATATGACAAAAAAAATATTTGTTATATATTTTTATTTGTTGTATATATGAATGTAACATTCACAAAACACTTAAAATGTTGAAAAAACATATTAATTCAATACGAAAAACACGATTTAATCCGTAATTTAAACATTTAGCATAAAATAATATAAAAGAAGTTTACAACTAAAACATGATGACAATTTAATAAGTATAAATCCACATTATTTTTGTTTTATCAACGGATCCCAAGTTGTGTTTTCTCTACTTGTAATGTGTTTCATGTGTGTCTAAGTGATAAAAACGTGAGTCCTTCAAGTATTAGAACCGTGGCCGGTCTTAAATAAATTAAAAAAATAATATGACACGTTTAGACGTGTGTCCAAAATGTGTCAGGAAGTGTCATAATTATATCGGTGTCTGATAGATATGACTCCTTTTTAGAAGTATCCATGCTTCTTAGACTAGAAGTGTTTTGGACTTATCCAACCTTGGAAGGGGGCTATTGTGGGGCAGCAAAGGAAAAATGCTTGGTTTTTATTGCCTCTGTGTTTGATGTCGATTATTTGGGGAGGGCGCAATTGGAGGACTGATGATGGGAAGGAAGAACCTTTTTAAATTGAAAAGTAGAAATTGATCGCTTTTGTATGGTTAGTTATTGGGTGGTGTTAATCCAGTTTTGAACCAATTTTTGGACTTCGTGAAGTCTTTTGAGGAAATAGTTAATGTAAAAAATAGTTACACGCTCTGTTCTGCTTTTCTTGTAGTTAATAAGGGTGGCACCCCCTTGGAAGCTATCTTTTTAATAGAATTTTACTTATAAAAAAATGTACCATATAGGCATCACATAAGTGTGCAAGTAACTCCAGGACAAACATGTAAATTTGAATATTAACATAAATGCCAATGAAAACTATTGACCTTAGATACTGCATGGCAATCATGCACGCCATGCATTTCCTTTGCCAGACCTTGGGCATAGGATTGATGAGCACAAGGTGAGGCCTTTCTCTTTTAGAGTAGGCATGGGATTAAGGTTTCGCTAAACATCGTGCATTTTTTAACTTCTTTAAGTCCTTAAAAAACAGCATACTTTTTCATGTTGTGCCCATTTATTTGTGAACAAATAGAGTAGAATAGTAGAACTAGAGTCCTATTCAGAAATTACAACTATATCATGCTGTTCACAAGACTAGTTGGACTTCGGAAGGGTTTATCTTAACCTCAGGCAATTTTGGACTTTATAGATACCTTGCAGATGTAGGAAGTGTATAGTGCTCTATAGAGTGTGCCTTTGTTTTTTCCTCTTTTTGTACATGGGCGACATCCCCTTGCTGCCTTTATATATGTATATATACCTTTTTACTTATTAAAAAACAAGTATAGGAGGTTAGTCGCTTGATGATGAATTTTTATATGTTATCTTGTGAGGATTTATAAGGGGTGGGGCTGTATAGATTTGTGAGGATTTATTAGGGATGGGTCAGTATGGAATCTAGCTATCCAGACCCTGGCCAAACTTGCATCAGGTTAGACTCCTATTCCATAAGAAAGATGTCATGCCCCATATTTTCCACGCTGGGGGATTTCCAAGTGATGCAACGTATACTACTCGTTAATCCCACATTGAATGCATTAACACCACAATGAGGGACTAACAGGTTGTCGAAATGCTACAGTCTAAATAATCTAAATTCAAGTCTCTAAAATAACTCAAATAACATACTAAATCCATACATCCTTCCAATCATCCAACATCCAACATCCAATGTCTTTGCACCACTGAAACCATAAACTAAAGCAGTGTCATGTTTTGCTAACACTAGAGGAAAGACAACTAAATGGAAATGGAAACGCAATTTCGGGAAGTGTCAATTTTGGCATCTGTTAGGGTCCAACAGTTGTTCCTATTGCGTTTGCTGCCTGGCCATATGAACCCCATTCGAAACTAGGACAAGTACTGCAATACTAAATAAAATAGAAATTTATATCATATATTCAAATTTATAGCACATGGCATGCAAAACTCACAAAATCATGTTATTTTAGTAAGCATTTATTCATTTCTTTATTATGTTCATAACAACACCTTATTTTCCCTTTATGTGTTCCAATTCTTAAGTCAGGTAGCATGGTTCTTTAATCCTATTGAAGGTCTAGGCCAAGACCAAGCTCACATAGGTCTGAACTTACGACTAAGTCCGCATAGGTCTAGACTTACGATCAAGCTTGTATTGGTCTGGACTCAAGACTAAGTCTGTATAAGTCTGGACTTACGACCAAGCCCGCATCAGTCTGGACTTAGGACCATACTACTAATTCATTTTCATAATCATATTATACTCGTTCCATCAATGAATAGTTCATTTTGCCATCTTATGCATAATAGTTGGAAACATATAGTAGTATAACTCGTAAAAGAATGTAGGAAATCATGCTTTTCAATTCAGATAACTGTGCAGTTCAAAATACGTATATCAAAATAAAAGTAGGCATATTGTTGCTCTGGATTGGTACTGCTACCTAATAGTCTTGCGTTTCAGGTAGTCCCCTTGCGATGCCTCGATGTGTATGTAACTCTGCCAAGCACAGTCGTTTATTAAAATTAGCTTAAGTACCTTACTAGCTGGTGTAAAACTCCCTAAGGATCCTAAGTTTATTTGTTGTAAGCATGAAATTACCGAAATGCCCTTCACGGTTGTTTGGCCTAATGGTTATGGTCCCGTCCGCATCTTGACTTTGAAAAGTCCTAAGAATGTCTAAGGATCTTCTAAATCTCTGATATTTTTACTTTTATTAGAATATTATGAGAAATTTCTCATTATTTAAAATAATTATCGAGCCTTTAATAATTTCTAAAATTATGCTAGAAATACATATAATTTATAAAAATTATCAATAATCTATAAAATTATTCCAAATACCTCCAGAGTATTATAAACATGCAAAATAATATCGGGTTATCAATAATTGCATTCTAAACATTCCTAGAACAAGGTTTAATTTTATTTTCCTTTAAAAAATATAATTTAATTTTGGACAAATTACATCCACCTCCCTTGAGGATTTAGATTATTACATCTCCTTTTCTTGAGGTTTGAGGTGAGTTGCATTTTCCTTTAGATGTTAAATTTTTTAACAGAATATATGTGATGCTAGTAAAAAAAAAAAAAAAAAGGTTCATTACTTAAATTGCCCCTAATGTGTATGAAATGACATAAATAGATTTTTTTTTTTTTTTTGCTTCTGAAATTAATTTGTGTTAATTTTTTAAAATTTTGCTTTTTTGCTTCTAAATTTTCCCACATGTGTGTTGATTTTTTTATAGTATATAGGATCTAAAAACTTTAATACACTTGATTTTCTTAAGTTATACCATTCTCTTTTTAATATAAGTTAACTAACGTTGTTTTTTATATTATTTTTTGTAGGGCATTTTTTCTCATATTGACTAGAACTTTTTTTTATAAAAATTTATAGAATCTATATAGGGTTTTAATTATAGCATATAAAGTTTTAAAAAAAATATGAGACTTATAATTTATTTATTGATTAAAATGGTGTTTTATACAGATGTGACATTTAATTTGCTCTTAAAATCTTATACTGGTAATGCATCTTTTTTTTTCATTAGAAGAAAGCTCAAAATTAACACACTAATTAATTTCATAAGCAAAAAAAAAAAAAAAAAATCTATTTATGACATTTCATGCACATTAGGGGTAATTTAGGTAGTGAACTTATTTTTTTTGCTGACATCACATTTATTCTGTTAAAAGATTTAACATTTGGGGAAAAATGTAACTCATCTCAAATCTCAAGAGAGGGGAATGTAATTTCTAGAACCTCAGGGGGTTGGTTGTAATAGTCTGAAGCCTCAAGGGAGGTGGATGTAATTTTCTCTTTAATTTTTATAGAGTTGAAAATTTTGGCACTATCCGTCCATAGTGTTTATTTGAGTGACAAGAGCCTCCCATAATTTTTCCAGAATTTTCAGATTACATTTACGATTTCTTTTGAAATTTCATCATTTAAAAATACACGAAAAGTACCTGCAGGTATTGGAAAATTATGGGGTTTGTTTCTAAAATTCTATATTTTGAAAATAAAGATTTAAAAAAAAATTGTGCCATGCGCCCCCACATGCCACCACCCGAATGTGGACTTCATCTTCTTCCTCCCTGGTTCAGGCCAAATTCGATCTCCTTTCGTATTTTGGCCATAACTCACTTATTTGTCAACCGTTTTGGGTGATTCTTGAGTGTAGATTGTAATGATGTGGGTGTGCGTGTGTCACTGTTCATCTTTTTCCTCCCTCGTTCAAGTCAGATTCGACCTCCTTCCGTATTTTGGCCATAACTCACTCATTTGTCAACCGCTTTAGGTGATTCTTGAGTGTATATTGTACTACTCAAAAAGATAACTTTCATGTTTTAAAATTTAACAATGGAGGTCGTTTGAACCTCCAAATATGGCCTGCAAGTGCACGGTTCTGCCCAGATTTTCTGGGCAAACCTTCAACTCCCATTTTTCTCAATTTTCTCCACGTGACTTAGTGTTATAAGGCCATGCATGACTATTCTAACATGTTTACTAACTTTTCTTGGTATTCAATCAAATCAAAATGCAAAAATTGAAGTTTTTACATGCATGGAAAGCTAAACACCCTTTTTTTTAATTATAAAATGGAACCTATTTTCGTTCTAGGGCTCCATTGCCTTCAAGACCCGTTTTGAATGAACCCTATAACTCCCCAGAAACATACACCAAGTAACCAAACTAAGCTACCCTAGCTACATTTTCATATTACAACATAATCAAGAAAATTAGTTTCAACCAGCTATGGAGTTTTCTGGTGACTTTCCGGCCAACTCCGGCCATCCTCACCCACATGCAAGTATGCTAATATGATAACAACTTGGAGTAGAACAATATACCTGAGTTTGGTGTGATTTGAAGTGACTTTGGGCTTATGAACTCAAGTTTTCCTTCAATTTCTGACACTTACTCTTTCTCACCCTCCAAACAGTTTTTTTTCTCTGTGGGCTGATGCACGAATTGGGGCTTCTTTCATTTGATATTAATGAGTCTATATGGCCATTTTATGCATGGCTAAAGGTCTCACATGCTTGACACTTGTCTTGGAGTGTGAGACAATTGTCCTAGGGGTCAAACTGTAATTTCTTAATTCTTGTATTTTCCATGCTTTTTTTTTTCTTTCTTTGTAATATCCAGCTACTAATCTGATCTTATAAATCATAATTTTTCTTGATAGCATCTTCTCCAATTTATTTCAAATTATTTGACTTCATCCAAGATTAATTCACATTTTAATTGTATTTTCACATTATTTAAATTCATTCCTTTATTCTAAATTTTTATTAGTATAAACAAGTCCAAATTTCTCAACGTTAATCCCTCAGTCCAATCCAATTCTTTTTCCCTATTCTCAATTTTCGTACTTACACTGATAGTATACTATATTTAAAAATACCGAATGTTTCAATATATAAAAATATACTGGGTATTACAAAAGAAAGATGTGTTGTAACTGACATAGCTTGTAATGGCTGTCTATGTAGCTGTTTATGTAATAAATGAAATAGTGGTCTTGCGAGCTACGTAAATGTTGAGTCTATGATGTCAATTACGACTAGCAAAGTGGCCATGTAAAGTAACTGATGCCAATCAATTACGACTAGCATAGTGGCCATGTAAAATAATTGTTGGATGAATGAAACTCTATTATGAATATGTGATGGGAGGTTCAACATTCAGATCTCAATCTCCCCTTAGTTCGTATTATGAGTATTCAATATTCTACTAGTAAGTCTTGTGTGTGTAACTTATCAAAAAACAATAAGTCTTGTGTTTGTAATATTTTGATCCTATTTCCTCCCTTATGGTTGTACCTCCTTAGTGGCTGCAAACTTGGTATCAAAGCTATGGCAGCTTAAACATTTTTTTTTTCTGTTTTCCTATCTCAAATTATAATCCATTATCTTTTTCTATAATTGGCTTTAAAGAAATTACACTCTGTGATTGTCACAATCGTGAATCTTTCACATCAGAAATCTTAAAGCTAGATCAAAAGTAGTATATCCATTCCAGTTGAATCTAATGGAGCTGAGTGTGTACCTTGAGGCTTACTTGAGTTGTTGCTGTCTTAGTTTAGAACTTGGTTCTATTAGATTTTTGTGGTTTGGTATATACTCAAATTTAGAGTTCTATGGAGAAGATCTTGGTATTATTTTTTCATTCAGGCAACTAGTTTTAATCTGATGGCAACCTCCTCTGATCTTATTTCATCATCTGTTTTTTCACTTCCTTTGTTACCCTCACCTTCTAGGAAACAGTCAAAATATTACAAACAACAGACTTTTTATTAGAATACTGAATACTCAGAATACAAACTAAGGGGACAGATTGAGATCTGAATTCTGAACCTTTAACCCAATCACATATTTATACTAGAGTTTCCTTCGTACAACAATTACTTTACGTAGCCACTAAGCTGGCTGTAATTAATTGACATCAATTATTCAGCTGACATCGTGGGCTTAATATTTACATAGCTCACAAGTCCACTATTTTATTTAGTGTATAAACAGCTATGACATGTTATGACTGTTACGACGCATCCTTCCTTTCCCACCATTTAACGTGAAGTGCAATCTGAATGAGAATCTAAGGAGCCATCGGAACTGGAATAACAACACCATGGATATTGAGAAATATGGTCTGCACAACTTTTAAGTTGGACTCTAGAAACAGGATGATTTGGGTTAGTTTCATCATCGAGATAGGAGTCATAAAAAGTCAAGATATAGTTACAGATTGTCTGAACATAATCTTGAGGGTAGACATCTAGATTGTGCTAGTTGGAAGTCTCTTGAAAAAGCAAATCTCTTGGAACTGTAGCTGGATCGATGAAGTTTGCATACTTCTCTAGAGTCTTCTGTAAGGAAAGATTTGAGGATCCTTGCAAATAACAAGAGAATCACTTCCAGTCTGAAACTCGCAACCATATGTCTTAATGACTCTGGATCTATTACCATCTTGTACAATTTCTCCTCAAGAAGAGATAACGATAAGGTTGAATTGAAAAAGTGATTCCCCAAGTCTACTTTGCCAAAAATTAATTTCTCCAAAAAGTGTTAACCATTTATGCAGGAGGAGATATTTTTTCCTTGGGAATGTTGAGTTTGCATTGGGCTAAATATCTGAAAAGAGGTCTATTTTCAAACACAAAGCCTCTTTTGGAAAATAATGTGTAAACAAGAATTAACTGAAGGATGGTTAGGAATGGATAGATAGGATGGAAAGGGAGATTAAGAAGAGGACCTGGGTCAAGATCACATCGACAAATACAGATTTTTTGGTAAGCAAAGAGTGGGTCAATACTACTAGATAATAGAATTTGGTCAATCATCTGGGCTTGAAGATAGAATGGCAAATCTGTAGGTTCTAAGGTGAAAACAACAGGGACAATTTGAGAAATGGTTTTTTGGGCTCCGAACGGATAGTCAGGGAGAAAATTAATTTTCCTCTTGATGTGTTTAACATCAAATTTCCCCTGCGAAAACCGATTTTTTGAAATCTTTTCCTTAGAGTCAGCAATTTTCTTGAGCATCTTGTTTTGGGAAACAATTTCTCTGATTAATTTTTTGAAATCTTTTCCTTAGAATCAGCAATTTTCTTGAGCATCTTGTTTTGGGCAACAACATTCTCTGATTGCCAGTGAAGAGTTGCTTCTGCAGCTGTGACATATTTTGAAGTGCCATCAGGATTTCTGGAGGTAGGATTGGGAATTTTCCATGCATGCTTAGTGTGCTCCTGGGGCTTTTCATAGTCCAGTGGAGGAAAATCCTCAGTATGAACATGAAGCATTTAGCTGGTTGTGCAGATTTTTGATGACGATAGAGGACATAATAGTCAAACTTTCCAGATGGTTCGCCAAGCAAACCAACTTCTGGATCTCGTGCCTTGTATCTTTCTTGGAGAATCTGCTGAGATGATTCTTTTATTTTTAGATTTTTTCTTCTGGTACTCTTCATCTAGAGAAAGATCAATCCATTGACTTTTTAAACAGTCATCATAATCACAAACATCAAAGAAGCGATGTCATTGGAGCTGCCTTCATAAATAGGATAACCTTGGTTATCAAAGGAATGGACCGGTATTACCTCCAGCAAATTATTTCTGTTGCAAAAATAGAGGAGTGAAATCTTATTTTTTGAAGGAGATTACAGCAATATCATCTTTCTTTTGGACAAATGTGCGATTAGATGCTTGAACAGGCTTTGTCATGAGGTGGGTTTTCTCATAGTTGGTGAGTTAAGAATAAGGAAGAAGTTGTAGAAGTTCCGAACTAGGAATCTGTTTAGGAAATTGGATGTAAGAAGGCTGATGAGGATAGTCAATGCTAAGGAGCAAGGCATCATTGGTCTTTCTGGGTAGAGCCAAATCAAAAGCATGGTTTTGGACTCTGTGAGCCATTTGGTTGTTGCATATGTTGCGTTGACTTGGGAAGCACCACCAATCTGCAGTTGGACATTCAAAGCTGAAAGCAAATGGAGATGAATCAATGGCATGTTGATAATTGGGAAAACATGATAAATATGGTGCCAACATTTAGTGTTGTATTGACAGTTGCAATGCCGGCATGCTAGTATTATAAAAATTTAGAATCCAGAAGAGCAATTCTAAAAATCACCGGTAACCCCTTTCATCCATGGAAATTAAGAGCTAATCTGATTTCATCGAAATGCAAATGAGTATACCCTTGCATTTGGCAACGTCTGGGAAGATCTTCAGGAATTTTAAGAGTGACCATCTGTTCAGCTTCAGTAGCTGGGATTTGGTGTTGGTTGAATCAGGAAGCCTGAACATACTCTTTTACAGTACAGGGCCTTGGTGTAGAAAAGGTTTGATGAATGATTTTTGTGACTGAAGAAGAGGGTTTAGATCAAGACTTTCAAGGATTAAGAAGAGGAATAGTAGTAACAGGAACCGTACCATCTTCTACTCTATCTCATACAGGTAGTCTAACTTAGAAGGATTATTTTTTTATTTTTTTTGGGAAGGGGAGGGTATCAAAGGAAATGAAAAAGAAGACAATAAAATAAGATCAAAGGAGGTTGCCTTAAGATTAAAACTAGTTCCTTGAATCCCTATTAAAAAATAATACCATGATCTTCTCCATAGAATTATGTATTTTAGCATATACCAAACCAGAAAATTCGTATAGAACCTAGTTCTAAACTGAGGTAACAACAACACAACTAAAACTCAAGGTACCCACTTAACTCACTTAGATTAAACTGGAAAGGATATATTGTTTTAGATTAAACTGGATTGGATATACTGCTTTTGTTCAAACTTTAAGGTTTTTGATGTGAAGGATTCACTATTGTGGTAGTCACAAAGCATAATTTCTTTAAAGCTAATTGTAGGAGAAGACAACGGATTATAACTTGAGATAAGAAAATCGGAAACAAATGTTTAAGCTATCATGACTCTGATACCAAGTATCCGACCACTAAGGAGGTACAATCACAAAGGAATAAACATTATAAAATTATTACAAACACAAGAGCCTTTATTAGAATACTGAAACTCGGCATACAAACTAAGGGGAGAGATTGAGATCTGAATGGTAAACCTCTAGCCCCCATCATATATTTTATACTAGAATCATACAATAATCACTTTATGTAACCACCAAGCAGTAATTGATTGGCATTAATTGATTGGCATTAATTACTCAGCTTACATTGTAGGCTTAACATTTACGTAGCTCACAAGTCCACTATTTGATTTATTACATAAACAGTTATGGCAGGCTATGACAGTTATGACACATCTTTATTTCCTTTAGAGGTTGATAATTGGTAACCAATCTGAGGTTATCTCTAACCTGTTTTGCTCTTTTGTTGACATAAAAAGCTTCGTAAACCCACTGTCAAGTAGTGTGTTCAATAAGACCTTTTTGTAGCTGATCAAGTTCTTGAAGAAGCGTTTGATAATGATCTGGATGCATGCTCTTATGACTGGCTTTTGTAGGATTTATGTCCTCATTCTTTTTAAAAGGTAGGGAAATGAAGACACTTGCAAAGGGGAGAAGAACATTTGGTTAGGAATTCTGAATGGGAATTCGCACAGGAAATTCGGTCAAGAGTGTCTCGAATGGAACTTAGAGACTCAACAGAATAAAGATAAGAAACCTTTGTCCGAGGCAGAAAATAATTTTTGTATCTTAGACCGATAGGTTCCAAGAAATCCTTTTCAGAGAGTGAAGGATATCAATACCAAGCAAAAAGTCTTTCCTTGGTAATTCTGAACCATAGACTTGGTGTTTGATAATGTATCTTCGAAACAACTAGATCAAGATGGGCTTCTAATCAATGCTATGACAAATTTTTGTCATTTGCAGCTCTGAATGGGCAATAATAGGATTCCAATAGGAAGAAGGCAGAATGGATGGGTTCATGATGGAAGCAGTGAAAGCAATGACAGGAATTGTTTTTAGGATTTGTATTTTTAGACAGGTCGGGCTATAAGACCATCACCAATTTGGTTTTGTTCTAAATACTGAAAATCTAGATCATCCTCATCTTCAGAAAGATCAAAGAAATTTGAAGTTTCTGGGTCTGCAATCATGGCCAATACTGTGTCTGACGAAGGTTCATCCTCTAGTGAGAGAAACAAATTCAATATCTATGTTGGAGTTAGTGGCTCTTATTCTCCTAGATGCAAGGAGGTGCGGCAGGCTCATGGGCAGAGCGGAACGGAGCGTAGCGAGAGGAGCAGAGTCTGACTTTCTCTTGCCATGAGATTTCTTTTTCTTTTCTGTTTTTACTTTCTGGAACAAGCAGAATATGACTTTTTTGAGAAGGATTTTGACTTCCATTTTTTAAATGCTTATTTTTCTTGGGATGACATGGACCCATGTGGCCTCCATTACATTTGATCTGAAGATTTGCGCATTTACAGGCAGAGCCAAGAATCTTGCCTTGTTCTTCTAACTTCCTTAAGAATTTTTTATGGTTGCACAAATTTTCAAGAGCAGAAAGAGCATTTTGGTAGAGCTTGCCCAAGTTCCATTGTCTTGTTGTCTCATTCCCAAGTGGATTCCAAGTGCATTTTGGAAGAGAGTTGAGAGAAGCTTGCTTAAGGTTGACAATCGTCAATTCCATTCAATGCCTAGCCCTGGATGTTTTTATGCCATCCTTTTATTAGGGCAGAGTACCTGTTTTTGGGTAAGATGCCATCCCTAGTGATGGGTGAGGGAATGGAATAGGCCATTTTCATGCTTTATTCATGCCTCATGGCCATTTTTTTTGGTTACGGGTACTTGAAATTAGACAACATATTTGTATAGTTGTATGACACCAATCTTCTGTCTGATGTTTTACTGATCCTTCTAGGCTAAGAAGCACGGACACTTCTAAGAAAGTGCCGTGTTTTGTTGGACACAATACTCGTCCAACACTTCCCCAACACGTGTTGGACACGCGTCCAAACGTGTCATTTTATTTTATTTTATTTTTTTAAAATTGGACACAGTTCAGACACTAGGGGAAAACGTATGTCCGTTACTTAGACACACGTAAAACATGTGAAACATGTTGCAAGTTTTAAAAATAATTAACTTTGAATTCAACTGTAAAATAAAAACAATGTGATTTATATCTAATTTGATGTTTAAACTATAGAATACATGGTTTTTAAACTTACTTAGTGTTATTCTACATTATGTTTCAATATTTGTTTTCTATATATGACATAAAATATACCTAAAATATATAATTTTGCTGTGTCCTTGTCATATCGTGTCCTACATTGTTTGAAAATCGCCGTGTCGGCGTATCCATGTTGCTTGTCCGTATTTGTGCTTCTTAGCTTCTAGGTGTTCATTCATATGGTATTGTCATTTCTTTTAATGTTTTTTTTTCGTGAAAATATTATGTTGGTGTTTCAGAGGGATTTTTTGTCGCTAGAGTGATGGATTCTAGATCTTTTTTTTTAGTTTACTGTTCTAATTGCTTCAGTCAACCTTACTTTAATCACAATTCAAATTGACAGCTTTGGAAGATAGCAAAGGTGTAGGATATGGTTCCATCATTCCAGATGCTTCAGGAGCAGAATCACATTCCTTAACAAAGACATTTGGAGAAAAAGTTGGTGATTATGTAGAGCAATATTTAGAAGCTATGGAGAAGGTGATTGATGCCTTGCTTGCCAATATTTTGTTCTTGCATACAGTTAACCTGGAATATAACTCTCCATTTGTTTGCATGAAAATAATATTTCTGTTTGTAATTTGCCATAGGTCAAACTAAAGCAAGGATTGAAAATTGCAATGGGTATTTCGGGTGAGGGAAATGCTTATCTGCAAGTAAGTCTGCAAAATGTTCTACAATTTGATTTGGATGCTTGTTTAGTTAGACATTTTGCTTAACTTCTATCTTTTGCCCCTCCAAAGACAAACCATATTCACCATTTTCTATACAGGAGAGCAAATTCTGGAAGCTTTACAAGGAGGACCAACCTTCTTGTTCAATAGTTATGAAGACGTCAGCGGGGCTGGTATATCTCCTTGCATGCCTGTTAGAACCTTTTATGCCATCTTTTTCACTTGAGGTAATTTCACTGCCTGTGGCTCCATAGAGAATTTCTGGAATTTATGAGATTTATTATGTTCATCAATGCCTATATGCTCTTGCCTCGCTTGCAACTCCAGGTACTGAAGCAGCTCAATTTGCCTCCTGAAATACAATTGTCACTTTCTAATGAAAAAGGAGATACTGAAAGGGCAAAGAGACCCTGGGAGTTCTTACCTTCTGGTCACAAAATTGGAACACCTGAGCCATTGTTTAAGGAACTGGTATATTTTGTTATTTTGCACTATATGTTGTCTATTACCTGCTATTTATCAATTTGTTGATAGCCTACTTATTTGGTGGGAGTTTGGAGTGTGCAGAAAGATGAAGAAGTAGAGTTCTTCAGGCTGAAGTTTGCTGGAAGCCAAGCCGATAGGATTCTAAAGGCTGAAGCTGAAGCCAAGGAGCTCGCTAAGCAGTTAAAGAAAACGGAAGTTTCAGGTTACATTCCTTTTATTCTTTTCTATTTCAATTAATAGCCAATTCACAATTAGTAGCCAATTCTGTGAATGCCAAATGCAACAGCTTTTTCTTCTTGAAGCTTATGCATCTTATATGTTTAATGTAGTTTTGGGAATTTCTGTGTCATTCTTTTGATCGATATTTTTTTGTTGCATTCGGAGTTTGGTTTTCCATTTTTCCTCGATGACATGAGATAAGTTTATATTGCCTTTACCTGGTCAACTATTGTTCCCTGACATTAATTAACTTAATCTGACTTGTCTTTGTTTTGTCAAAAACCTTTTTTTTATTACAATTTCTGCATTTCTTGTCTATGCAGAGACTTTACATGAGCTCTCTGTTACAAATACGTTGAATGACGCAATTAAGATCAAAGAATTATTTTGGGTGCAAAGGATGGTCCACTTGGCCCCAAAAGGCCTTTAATGGCTTAATTTGTTTACTTGTAGGAAGTTTTTTTAAAATATTTTATTCAAGTTTTGGAAATGTTTTGTTTCTTTTTTGAATTTAGGCTTGGTTTTTAGTATGTCAGGTGTATTCTAGTAATTTCATTCAAGGTCTGCATCAGGCTTATGGGTTAAATGAAATGCATCATCTCTACTGGGTGTGGGTTTCATGTGGTGATTTAGATGTTGCAACTATTTTACTGGCATTTTAGTTTCAATTGTGAGAAAGTAAGAACAAGCAGGGGAATAGAAAATTCATGGCAGGCGGTGGAGGTGGAGGTGGAGGTGGAGGTGGAGGTGGAGGTGGAGGTGAAGGTGAAGGAGCTGCAATTAACACCGCCCAAGCAGGATGAGTTGCAGCCACATCCGGCCAAAGATCAGCAGCTAGCTGCCCAATATATCTTAGTGCATTACAAGTACTCATCCTTGGCATGGGATGCTCCTCTATACATTTTCTTTGGAGATCTTTCACCCTCTGAATATGTATTGTATTTGTGGCTCTATATACATACACACTGGTGTATGTATATATTATATATGAATGCATATGTTTAGTCATTTTCTAAGGTTATTTTGTTAAAAAAAAAACAATAACTTATAAATGTTATTTTGTTGAAAATTTCATTTATATTAAAGTAAGGGCATTTTGGTCTATTTTCAGTCATGTGCAAGTTACATGACTGTTTGTGGTTACTCTATCAAACGAGTTCCTAATGGAAGAGATGAACTGACAAATTTTATTGTTGAGTGGGTCAAAATATCCACTTCTTTAGTTGAGGGTGGTCAAGTCACATTGAGTCATAGTTGAACGGATGTCCTTGTAATTAACCCCTATAAAATCTACAAAAGTAAGAGAAGATTCACAAAAGTTTCCTTTATGCAAAAGTGAAAAGTATGAAGCAATGATGCTTTAAGCCTCTTTAGTCTGTAGTCCCATCTCAACTTCTTCAAACATTCAGCGGTTCCTTTCCCTCCAAACACACCACATCAAGCACAACGGTGCCGCCATCCAAGTCTTCCTAGCTCTTCTCACAGTGCACCTCCTGTCCAACTTTCAAATAAAAGAGTTAAACTCCACAATTTGGTAGCAACATATACACTGGATTTTGGTTGAGACGGGGGTAACATATCACACCACTCTAATGAAATATGAACTGTCAGATCAGAAAAAATACAGGCTCTATTTATTCAAGAATATGACCATTGTTTTGTGAGATCAAGTATGCCACGTAGTGTGTAGCAAATATGGTGGTCTTATCATAGATTAAAATATGGGCTACTAATAAAAGAATTTATCTTATGACTAATGGTCTATGCATTCTCTGGTGGGGACATGTATTTCCTCCATTTTGTCTGGTGGAATAATATTATTACTAATATAACAATGATTGTTTGGTTTAGCATTCTTTTTTCTCATGTAGGAATCACTGACACATTATACACAGAGGAGTATAGCAGAGTTCGTGAAATATGGTGTTTGAAAAATTTTGTGACAAATGATAATTGACATGCCTATTTGTTTGAGAGTACTGAGTGTTTCTTGTGAGACCAAGTAGCATGTACCTCATGAATGTAGAGCTCTTCTTCATAAATACAAATATGGACTGATTAATTCAAGCATTTATCTTATGTTTAATAGTCCAGGCATTCTCTGGTGGGGACACATACTTCCTCCTCTTCATCAGGTGGAATAATTTATTGCTAACATAACAATGATCATCTATTTTGGTGTACTTTTCATGTCGGAAGCATTTCAACATCTGTAGTAGACATGGCAGAGTAAGGATAATATGGTGTATGAAAAATATTGTGGGATAATGTTGGGGTATATTTAAATTTTTAATTGGAACTAAAATAAAATGATATGGCAGTCAATAGGGAGTTATGTAGTTGGGGTCAAGTGTTATAAGTACGATTTTCGAGATCATATTAGAATAGTCATCAGGTTTCTTAACTTGTTTTGATTTAGTTTTGTAGAATATATTGTGTCAACAGTGAAGCAAATTAAAGAAAGTAATTGATGTTTTTGTTAAATTACTCTTAACAAGATTGATAAAAAGGAACAGTTATTTCTAATTTTGTTTCTTATTTTCTAACTCTAGAAATTTAATATTGTTTCTAGAGTATGTTCAACAAACAATCTCATTTTGTCTCTTATTTTCTAACTCCAAAAATTTAATATTGTTTATAGTGTGTGTTCAACAAACAATATTTCATCATTTACATAATGAAGCCATAGCAATGTAGTATTAAACAAAGTTAGAATTAGATTATGTTATTCATGGCTTGTGAGGTATGAAGTTTCCATTTTCATCACTGATGGCTAGAGTTAAGAGATATTGTAGAATTTGTGTTTTTAACTTCATGGCTATATGTAAAACCTTTAATATGCTATTACATCGTCTGACACAAAAGTGTTGGTTCCTTTGTGTCTCCGGTTGATACTTAATTATTTACATTTATTTATTTTTTAATTATGGTACATGCATGCATTATAAGTTGATATTACTTATCAAAAAAATATATGAGTTAATATTGTTTTAATATTTTGGCAATAGCATGTTTTCAACATATCTCACCTAAAGGATGATTGATGGATTTATTTGGACTCCTCTGTTTTCATGTAGGTCTATGAGTCTCTCTAGAGATGGCCTGAATCTCACCAATTGAGGGTCCACTGTGTTTGAATACCATAACGATATCTGGTCCTCTAAGTAGTACCATGCAATTATAGATGAGAGGCCTCTTGATCTCCAAAAATGTCAAATTTAGCACACATGGTCACGGTTCTCCAAGGTTTAGTTTTCTGAAATGTGGATCTAACAAGTAATTATAAAATGGTATAAAAATATGAAGGCTTACACTAGTTCTAAATTGATCTGTCCTCTATATGTGTGTATTGTTTAGTCCTTGGGCATTTTTTTATATGTGAATATATTTCTTGTTGCCGGTGCCCTACTGGTCTTCTCTATTTATGTGCAAACTGATTCATAATTTGCTAGTTTATGGCTTTTTTCCCTGTATTGTTTGATGCTTGTGGCTACACTTTAGTATGAGATGATGCCTGTTGCCCTGTAAGCTTGGGCACTGTAAAGGAGAAAATTTTCGGTTTTAATTTTGTTACCAAAATTTTCCTTTGTTGCTTCTACACATGCATGTATGTGGATCTTTGTACCATTTAAATATGTACATGTATGACACATGCATACTGGTCTGAAACGTAAGAATGGTTCAAATTGTTGCTTACTTCCAGGGTGTCATTGTTTTGACAGAGAGAAGGGATAAGAAACAACAGCCAACGAAATCTGCTGCTGAAGCTAAACCTAAGGCCAGTGCTGAAGCAGAAGTGTCCATAAGTAGACTTGATATCCGTGTTGGTCTTATTACAAAAGCTCAGAAGCATCCTGATGCTGACTCTTTGTACGTGGAAGAGATTGATGTGGGTGAAGGACACCCTCGAACTGTTGTCAGTGGACTTGTCAAGTATATTCCACTTGAAGACATGCAGGTTTTCTGTTCTCTGCTTTTCCAGATTCCTAATTTACTTGATTTGTTTTTGTCTAGTTACTTAGTGCCTGTTTTAATTTGTTCGCAATGATGCTCTTTTTTGTCAGAATCGGAAGGTCTGTGTTCTCTGCAACTTAAAGCCAGCTACCATGCGGGGTATAAAATCACAAGCAATGGTTCTTGCTGCATCCAACAGTGATCACACTAAAGTAAGTAATCCAGTTATACCGTTGTCTTGCCTAGCCACCAAATAGAGGGGGCAAAACGAAGAGAGAACAAAATGAAAAAAGAAAAAAAGAAAGAAAGAAGAAGAATAAGAAAAACCCTATGATAACTTTTGGGTGACCCTTGCGTAAGCCTGCCCCTGGGGTGAGATAGCCCTTCCCAAAACCTCTCTCAAACCCATGATGGGGCATGGCGACTTCCCTGACAGGTCAAGATTTTGAATTGCTGTACCCAAAAAAAAAAAAAATAGGATTTTGAATTCATTAAAATAAATGGGTCCAACACTGTCCACGTGTCAAAAATCAAGAGGCTATTAGAAACTTAAAATGTTTGTACTAAAAAACATGCGGCCTTTTAAAATGCAACAGCAACATGTGCTTCCTATGACAAGCAGAATGGACAGAAGGGTCATGGTGTTTATAGCCTCGGATATGCCTGTATTCTTCACTCTGTTCTGATCTTGGATTAAGGTCTAAATAGTGGGTTCATTGTTCTGTGGTAAAAACATGTGATTTCAAAGCTTTCCTTAAAGCCGCATATTGGAAACTGACCAGCATTTATAAGCCTTTTATAAGTATTGAACAGCAGCAACTTTGGTTCTGGTGTATTACGGTGGACCTGGCACTTCTTGGTAGAAGCCTGCTATCTGTTGTAAGTATCTTTGTAAATATGAATTATAACCGTGGCAGAGTGGGATGGGGGACCCTTGTACCACAGCCAGCTCTGAACCTGTGTTGGGTATGCTTGTTTAGTTCTGAACCTGCCCTACCTTCATCCATTGCCCCCCAAACCGGTCCCATTAGGGGCTGGGTGAGGCGGGGGTGATTACTCAAGTAATCAGCTGGATTGCCAATGCTAACTTCAGATTAGCTTGTACATCTCATTGATTCATGCTTCAAGCTACGTCTCAAGTTGTCAGCACCTTTCACCAGTCCTTGAGTTTGGGGGCACTCATTTGCACGGAATGATCAGAAAGAAAAGAGATTAAGAAAGAAATGAATGCACTCCAAACATGGAAACAAATCACTTTTCTAAACTTTGCTCTTCAGTCTCATATCTTCTAGAACGGACATATGTTGGTGTTTATGAGTGGGCTTGAAAATGTTTTTATTACGTTTTTTGGGTGAACGTTTTACTTGCTTTTCAGAAAACAATATATATTTGGTTAACATTTTGTCTTCCTGTATGTCATAGAACTGATATTTGGGCTGTTTTAAGTTTGTATGCTTTTATGATTATGAGGAGGGTCCTGAAATATTTTATCATTTGTAAGAGTGGATAGTTGAACATGAATGGATCTTAATCAATAGATGACTGGGAAACATAAATCCTGATTGATACTGACGCAATTTCAGGTTGAATTGGTTGAGCCTCCCAAGTCTGCACCTGTTGGGGAGAGAGTAACATTTACTGGGTTCAAAGGTGATTCTGATGATGTTTTAAACCCTAAGAAGAAGGTATGGGAAACAGTTCAAGTGGATCTGCACACTGACAAGGAACTGGTTGCTTGCTACAAAGGGGTGCCATTCACCACGTCGACAGGTGTGTGCAAGGTTTCATCCATATGTGATGGGTCAATAAGGTAGGCATCTCCACAAATTTTGGGTGAAACCCAGAATCAGGACAAAAATAATCGTGACTTTGCAAGAAAGAGTAATCAAAATTTTGCCTTCTCTCTCTCTCTCCCTCTCTCTTCGTTGTTTGTCATTGTGTTTTCCATTCATCTCGGTAATGGAAACCAATTTTCTCATAATGGATTCTGTAAAATACTGTCCTGGTTGAGAATTATTCCTGCTCTGCTCTTGGATGGCGTTAGCAGCCACAATTTGGATCGGCAGATAACTGCAAGGACCTTAAATTTGGGATTAGAAATTTGTATTACTATTTCAGCACCTTGGAAGACCTGAAATATGGATTCTCCTAAAATCTTTTAACATGTCTATGACTGGGAATTGCATTGTGATCTCAATGAGATCTCTGATTACCTTATTTGACTGTTCTGGCCCATTTTTACTTCTGTGATATGTCCGATAGTTGACCAGTATTATTATTATTATTATTATTATTGTTATTTTTTAATTACCCTATTTTTTAAACCACTATGGATAAAAGAGTACATGCTTTTCATGTGGCATCAAGACGCTCTCTGGCTTAATTCCCATGAGATCGTGTGGGGTGTTTTGTGCAATTGAGCCGGAATGGAATGACCAAGGCAAAAATGAAAGTTTTAATCGCAAGGTTAAAAAAAAAGAAAAAAAAAATTCCAGTGCATAATATATTATGGAAGTTATAGCTACAATTTAGAAAATCAAAATTGATTATGGTATATCTAACAAGACATTTACAAGGTTAAAAGGTAACCATATATAGGGGAAATCAAAACATGAAAGTTTTGAGCACATAAATGAAGAATTAGCAAGTGTATACGCATTAATGCTGGAAGAAGAAGAAAGAAGCAAAAGACAGATCATCAACTTCCACTTTGCTATTCACTACCCAACTTTAACTCAGTTTGTTAGTTACTCAAGTATCCAACTTCTTTTTATTTTCTAACAAGAGTTCCTTTCAAACTCTTACTCTATAGTGATGATGTCCAAGTACACTCAATCTTACAAGTGTAACAAATTTTTTTTATACAAATGGATCACTCTATAAGCGAATTATTCCCAAGTATAAAACCCCCAAATGTATAAAAACTGAGCAATGAATGTAAATGATTGTTCTTAACTTGTTAACACTTAATCTCTTTGTATTGATCCTCATGAATGAGTTGGGGATCATCTATACATAGCCCTTCGTTAATTTCAGCTATTGGAGATAGTTGTGGTAGCATTTAATGCAAAATCAGCATGTCAAAACATTTAAATTTATAACTGTTGCAAGCAAGTGTCGACACAATTTTTCAAGTTGTTAGCATCATTAATTTCTGATTCAACACTGTTTTGAAGGTGTCGAGGCAAGTGTTGATGTAGGAGTCAGTACTTCCTTCAAAACTTCTAATTTTGACTGTTAAAGGCGTCAACCATATCATAATGTATTGACAATTCCATAGGCTATATTTTTTCAATTGCACACTGTCTGAAGGTGTCAATATAAGTGTCGATGCAGGTATCAACACTTGCTTTAAGACTTCTAAATCTTACTTATAAGTTGTCAACCATTTCAAAGTGTGTTGACCCTTCAAGAAACTTGATTTCTTCATTTGCACACTGCTTTAATTGTGTTGACAATAACGTTCTTTGGTGTCAACACTTTTGCTGTGTCGACAAGAGCTTGAGCATGGTCTGTGAAGATAGAACTTCTTCAGTGAGTCAACTATATCCAAATGAGTTGCAAATACTCTAAGCATGATTTGAGAAAAGTTGAGCGTTGAGCAAGGTGTTGACCATATTAAAATGTGTCGACAATAGTTTTGAACTTTTTTTTTAAGGATCTAGAGTCTTCAACAAAGTGTTGACTATATTAGAATGTGTTGACAAGAGCTTTTAGCGTTTTCTGCGAATCTTCAAATAATGTGTCGACCATATTGGAATGTGTCGACAAAAGCTTCTAGGGCTTCCAAAATCTTTAGCAAGAGTGTTGACCATATTGTGATGTGTCAACACTTCTACTACTCTAAGTCTGCTTGAAATTCTTTAATGTGTCAGCACTTCAGTTTGCACTCTAGTCTTCAAAGATTGGTTCCAAGTGATTTTGAAAACCTTCTAATAATCTTCCTTGAATGCTTGAATCACATAATGAGTTATTGAATCCTTATAAGACCTTAAATCTCTTCAAGATAGTGTAAGTGGGATTTTTGGAAAGGCCTGGTCGATCACTAAAGCCAATATTGATGAGTCCAAACTCTCTGTAAGAAAAAGAAGTTAGAATGGGTCGACCTTTTTTGGGTTGATCACACTCCGACGATTAAGTTAGCAAGTTTAATCAAAAGTCGAATAGATGAAAGTTGTGTATACTTGGAGTTTATTATCCATACCTTGTTCTTGAGGGCTTAGGTATTTATAGTGTGATCGATGGAGTGTTTTTCCATTGGTCTACTAGAAGGTCATCATGACTTGCTGGGTAGACTTCATCATTTTCTACCGACTGACCAAATGTAAGTCTTGCCTTACCTTCGCTCAAAAATCCGGCTGATCGGACGTGCAGGTCGACGTCGCGTGGGGAGTTGCCGGTGCATTTAATGCGGGTCAACTCCGCATTTAATACTCTGAGACCGCTAGCGGTTTGGGTTTGCCTTCTGCGGTTTTGGGCCTTGGTCGGCATCAGGTCGGCACACTAGCCAGACCATCCTTTAGTATTAATTTGGGCCGCCCCACTGCCTAGCTTCAATTTGTGTTGATTGGGCCTAACTAGATGGATTGGGCCATGTACATTTATCCCACAATTGCCTCCAGCCCTTGCATTGTTTTGAATTTTCAAATGGCCAAGGGCTGCTTTAGGTCATAATGGCACCCCTTCAAGTATACGACCGTTTCTTCGGTTACCCGGCCCTGCGGACGGCAGGGATTTAAAGCTGTATTGATGGGATGCTGCCGAATCGATGGCTAATGTGACGGTTCAATGGACCGACATGATTGCTACTGTTTTCCAGCACACGAACCGACGACTTGCATGTATATAAAAGGAGGATGCCATTTCTGGTGAAAGGCACTCTGTTTTACTTCATCTCCTTGTCTAGCAGGTTTGTTGCCAATTTCAACTCCCACCACTGTAAGTCTTTCTAAGCCCGTATCTCTTTTGTGCTTCTCTTTGCTTACCTTTTCATTTTCGATGATTGTCCCCTGATGGTATCTCGTCTTAGGAAAATGCTGGATGGTCCGGTGACCATTGCCGCTTTTAAGGCTAGATATGAGATCCCGGACGAGATCGGTTTAGAGCTAGTCGATCCCAGTGATCACCGTATGGGGGAAACTGAGAAGGGAGTATCCTTCCCGGTCATTGCCATTCTAGAAGGGGGCCTTAGGTTTCCCCTTCATCCCTTACTCCATAAGTTCATTATAAAAAAGAAGGTGTCGCCCTCCCAACTGTCATCAAATGTATATAGGATCATCTTTGGTATGCTTGAGATTAATCGGCGCCTGGGTGTGAACCTGGAGCTTGCCGAAATTGATTACTGTCATACACTCTGTAGGGTCAGGGGGAGTTCCAAAATCTATCTTCGGGTTGTAGAACAAGCTAGGGAATTAGTGAAGTGTCTACTCTCCTTCGGGAAGGGCGTTGACGATGTTAGGGTTTGGGTAACTGGGCCCTGAGAGTTCGGTAACCTTCCTGAGGGTGGAAGACCGACATTCCGATGCTCTAAAGTTCCACTTGAGATAGGTTTGATGTCAACCTTTCATCTTGTGTGTCTGATTTGATTCTAATGCGTGTCTAAACGTGATCGTGATATTTTGCAGGAAAGAAAAAGTGGCCGACGGCACGAGATTGGCTTGTTAACTTTGTCGATCTGAATAAGGCTATGAACTTTCGTGGTGAAGGTAGATTGAGGGACGTTGCTCGGACCGCCCACATATTGCTAAACTATCCTCTTCGCTACTCGACGTTTACTACCAACACGAGGATCCCACAGAACGTCCTTGCGAGTTTAGCTAAGGAAGGTGATGAGGAAGACTTTGAGAAAATTCCTGTCGAGATTGCTATCGAAAGAGCCCGTGCCCCTACGAGAGTAATAGTTACCATTCCTCCTTCGTCAGAGCCCGTCCTCGAAGAAACGTTTGAGCACGAAGTCCGCTCTAAGTTAAACAATTCGGCATCTAGTTTAGCGCCACTTTCAATCCTAGACCGCCGAGTCAGGTTAGCTGCCAGAACACAACAATTCACCTCATCTCCTAACGAGGAAGACTAAATGAATTTGAGGGAGATGATGTTTGCCGCAGCGGGCAAGCCACTAAAGACTATTGCCATGACCTCTGTTGATCCTCCGGCCCCCGAACTGGATACTTCCCTAGCGGTGGAAGTTGCCCCTATTCAAAAGAAGCCGGTGACCCGACAACAAAAGAAAAAGGCGCCCGAGGTTGCCGCACCACCTCCAGCTCCTAAGAAGCTAAGGGTTGGTGCTAGCAAAGCTGTGGTGGAGGAAGTCAGAGAGGTGGTCACCGTTACGCCAGATATTTTTGTTGACTCAAGGTTGATTCCTATGTTGATTTTGATGATAACTAAACCTTATGTTATTTTACTAATGCATTTACTTAGTGTACAGATTAACAAAGTTTATAATTTAGACTTAAAGTTTAAACTTAAGTCTAATACATGTCAAGATGAATGCACAACAAGTTCAAGACCAAACAAAGTATTCTAAGAGCTATGCAATGAACCAAACAGAGGATTGACGCCTATTTCTACTTCAAATAAATATTTCACATTCGAAGAGATTGAAGGTGTTTAAATGAAGATTTCATCAAGTATGCATAGACTCAATGAAGATCGATTTGCACTCAAGAAAGATTGAAGACTTTATCAAAATTTGCAATGAGCAGTTGAAGATGTTGAAAATGCTAAATTGAAGACTTCATCAAGTATGCAAAGATCAATTCAAGATAATGTAATTGAAGTTGCTTGAGAAGAAGATTCACAATGATTGTCTGATCTCTACATGGAATCCAAGTGAATAATTCTTTTGAGAAGCAAGGAATTAATGAAGACTAGATGTATGAAGAGATTTCGTCAAGCTTGCAAAAGTCTCATTGAAGTGATTTTAAAGAAGAAAGAAAAATTGCTAGCAAAGAGAAGAAATCAGAAATGAAGCATTGTGAAGCTCATCACAATTGAAGAAGCTCGGCATTGAAATAAATAATGAAAAAAGAAGCTTTGCAAAGGAAGAAGAAAAAATCAATATTGATCTAATGAAGCTCTGACAGTTTGAGAGTCAAGAGAAGATGAATGTCAAATGAATGATTCAATCCAAATTGAATAAAAGCTAACTCTGATGAGTTAAAGAAGTTTGATTGATCATCATACCCTAAAGAAATACTCCTTGAAGATCTTATATTGCTGCTGAGATAATCTGAGTCATTGGAAGACAGAATACAGATTTCTGGGCAATGAGCAAACTCATGAAAAGGAAGAGTCGCCTCTTGGTTACAGAAGCAAAAAGCTTAAAGACCAAATGATCAATGAGCAGGCTTATGGAACTGAGGAGTCGCCTCATGAGCATAAAAGCAAAAAGCCTGAAGACCAAGTAGACAATGAGTGGACTCATGGAAATGAAGAGTTGCCTCATGGAGACAGACACAAAGGCTTGAAGATAAAATAATCAATGAGTGGACTCATGAAGATGAAGAGTCGCCTCATGACAATAGAAGCAAAAAGCCTGAAGATCAAATGTACAAAAAGCGGACTCCTGAATATGAAGAGTTGCCATATGAAGGCTGAAGCAAAGACATGAAAACAGAATGAACAAGGAGCCGACTCATTGATATGAAGAGCGGACTCATAGAGACAGTGAACAACGTCTAGTAAATGTAGAAGTAGAAAGTGTCGACTCCACAAGCCTGGAGCAGATTCCTTGAATATAACGGCTAGTTTTTCTAACGTTATAAAGGACTGGACGTGCATTAAATGAACCCAACAACCTCCAACGAATATAATCAATACAAGGGTTTATATACAAGCCTCTAACTGCATTTATAACCAAGAAATCAAAGGAAGAAATACAAGAGACAAGAATCACTGACTGATCAAACTTGTTATTCTTGAACATTCTTCCTGTTTTCATATGTGAGCTTTGATTGTAAAATCTACTCTTGCTAGAGAGTGTGTTAGTTACTTGTATACTTTTATACACTTGTAAGGGAGAGTTTAAGAGTTCTCTTGAGAAAGAAAAACTCTTGTAAGTTTGAGTGGAGCTTGAACAATATCACTTGGTGGCTGAAGAACTCAGGTGGGAGTTCTTGTGTGTAATGAGCTGAACACTTTGTCAATCAGTAGCCCATTTGTAATTGGTGATTACATAGTGGAAGAAGACTTCAAGGAGGTCTTGGGGTGAGGACGTAGACCACGGTTTGTGGTTGAACCTTGGTAAATTCATGTGTGCTTCTATTACCTATTTTCTCTTTTCCATTTGATTACATTGCATGACTTATAGTTTGAGCACTGTTATATTGCTTAGATTAATTTTAATTAATCTTAATTGCTATTAATCTTCGAAAAACCCAATTCACCCCCCTCTTAGGTTGTCTTTTGGGCCAACAATTTTGGGCCGACCTCTGACAACGACTGATTTGATGATTGACTAAGCTGAGGTCGCTTTCGGCGTCATCAAGAGCATCCTCCAGAAGAAGGACGTCGCCAAGTTGGGGCCAGCAAGCGACACTGGCATCTTCATGGGGGCCTTTCATGATTCTCTCTTGGTAAGTCGGTGTTATGTTTCAATTCGTTAGGGATTTCGCTAACATTGTTTTAATGCAAACTTTGCTTTTGGTGTAGAGTTGTTTGAATTCACTGGAGGCAATGAGCCGCTTCCAAAAACTTGCTGAGGAGCACGAGCACCTTATAGAGGTGCACGGTAGCTTAAAGAAAAAGTGGATCGATGCTAACAAAGATCGAATCACTTTCAGGAAGGAGGCCGAGCAAGCAACTGCTGAACTGAAGATGGTGAATGCGGACTATGAGAAGAGAAACAGGGAAGTGGCCGACCTTCAAAAGCAAAATGATGTGCAGTCCGTGGAGTTGTACAAGACTAAGTCGGAGATCGAAGCTCTCCAAGCCAAAGTGGCCAAGTTGAAGGCAGAGAAATAAGCCATCATGATGATGGGTGAGAAAAGGTTGGCCAGTAACCTGGCCTTTCAAATGATGAATCTGAGCCATAGCATCTTCCAAGAGGGTTGGAACAGTGCCCTTATCTTCACTAATGTGGATAAGTCCTTCGATGTCTGGCACTTGTGCCTTGACTATTTCAACACTACTGAGGATGGTGTTGACTATCCAAAGAAGGTGATAGCCAATGCTATGTATAGCAGACAACTTGCTTTGGAGGTTGCTGCTGAAATGGAGAAGGATGTTACTGAATCATCTGAGGCTGCAGAAGAGTTCGCAGATAACTCAGCGGAGTTGTCTGTGCAGTTGGGGGAGAAGTCGGCAGAGGAATAGAGTTATAGGTTTTTTTTTTGGATTTCTTTTTGTAACCAACCTTCCTATAGGTTAATAAAATTCTTGTTTTGCCTTCGTCTCAGTATTACTTTCTCCCGGCAATCTTAAGCAGATGTTCAATTTTTTTTTTATTGTTGAAAGTTTATAAGAGCTCGGTATCAGACCTGTGTTTGTAAATAACTTTTTGGCCTGTCCTAAATAGTCCAGGACACAGGACCAAGTTTTGACACTTTGTATTTGTGACCTTCATTGGCCAACTTGTCTAACTTAGACAGGACCAAGTTTTGACACTTGGTTTTTGTGACCTTCATTGGCTGACCTGTCCAATTTGGACAAGACCAAGTTTTGACACTTGGTTTTTATGACCTTCTTTGGCTGACCTGTCCAATTTGGACAGGACCAAGTTTTGACACTTGGTTTTTGTGACCTTCATTGGCCGACTTGTCTAATTTGGACAGGACCAAGTTTTGACACTTGGTTTTTGTGACCTTCTTTGGCCGACTTGTCCAATTTGGATAGGACCAAATTTTGACACTTGGTTTTTGTGACCTTCATTGGTTGACCTGTCCAACTTGGACAGGACCAAGTTTTGACACTTGGTTTTTGGTTTAGTTCTTTAGTGCTTTGAGTAGATTTGCTTGAACAACTTCGTATTATATTGATCTCAGTAAAGCTTTACACACTTGTTAAGTCGTTACATCATATGGGAGCCCACACTATTGGTAAAACTTCTTCAGGTTGTTTGCATTCCATGGTCGAGGTAGTTGTCTTCCATCTTTGACAATTTTCAATCGGTATCCACCAATACTGACCTGGGACGCCACTCGGTAAGAGCCTTTCCAGTTGGGGCCGAGGTTGCCATCCGCTGGGTTCTTTGTTGCCCCCAGCACTTTTCGTAACACTAAGTCCCCTGGAGCAAAGTTTCTTAGATGAACTCGTTTGTTGTAGGAATGTCTTAACTGCTGCTGATATTCGGTGAGTCTGATCAAGGCGGCTTCTCTTTTTTCTTCGGCAAGATCCAGATCTTTTGCCAGAGTCTGGTCATTAAGTCCAGTATTGAACACTGTCGATCTGATCGTTGGTAGCACTACCTCTAAGGGTATGACTGCTTCCATGCCGTAGGCCAAAGAAAAGGGAGTTTGGCCAGTAGATCTTCTTGGGGTGGTTCTATAGGACCATAGGACGCTGGGTAGTTCCTCCACCCATTTCCCTTTAGCCCTCTCCAGCCATTTTTTAATCCCATTGAGCATGGTCTTGTTTGAAATATCGGCTTGCCCATTACACTGTGGATAGGCTGGTGTTGAATAATAGTTTCTGATCCCGAGTTCTTTACAGAATGATCTGAACATGTTGCCATCAAATTGGGTGCTGTTATCCGAGACAAGGGCACGAGGTATACCGAAACTTGTCACTATGCTTTTCCAAACGAATCTCTTAGCGTCGATCTCTCTGATGTTTGACAAGGGCTTTGTCTCCACCCATTTAGTGAAGTAATCTGTCACCACAATGAGGAACCTCTTATTCCTTGGAGCTTGGGGCAAATGCCCGACGATGTCCAGTTCCCACTGGGTAAAAGGCCATGGACTGGTAATGGTTGTGAGATTCTCGGCAGGCTGATGTATGATTGGAGAGTACCTCTGACACTTCACATTTTAGGTCGTACTGGGCGGCGTCTTTCTACATATAAGGCCACCAGTATCCTTGTGAGATAGCTTAGTGCGCCACCGATCTTCTACCGACGTGACTTCCACATATTCCTTCATGGATTTCAAATAGGATGCCCTGCGCCTTTTCCGGGTGGACACAATTCAAGTAGGGACCTGTGAAGGACCGCCTGTAGAGTTCCTTGCTTGGTGATAGCCAGTATCTGAGAGCTGTGTGTTTGATTCGTTTGGCTTCATTTTTGTCCTCTGGTAGTTCGTCTTTGTCGAGATAGGAGATCATTAGGTCCATCTAGGATGGTTCTAACTATTCTACAGTCAGAGCTTGTTCTTCCTCATGAAATATGATTGGTTTGGCTAAAGTCTCCACGTTGATTGTTCTTTTTAACCCTGACTTCAGGGCTGTTGCTAACGTCACCAGAGCATCGGTATGAGAGTTATTGTCTTACCTGATCTGGTAGAGTTTCTAACTGCCGAATTTGGTGAGCAACTCTTTAGCTTTTGCTAAGTACTGCGTCATTCTGTCATTCTGTCATTCTTTGTTGCGTATTCTCTTGTAATCTGGTTGACAACTAACAGGGAGTCCAAATAAATGACAATCTTGGCAATTTCTAGTTTGATGTCTCGGCGTAGTTCGGCGAGAAGTGCCTCGTATTCAGATTCGTTGTTTAAGGTAGTGAACTCAAGCTTGATAGCTGTTGGCCCAAAAGGCAACCCAAGAAGGGGGGTGAATTGGATTTTTCGAAGATTAATACTAGTTAAGATTAATTAAAATTAATCTAAGCAAAGTAATAATGATCAATCTATATGTGATGTAATGTAATCAATAGAAATAAAGAAAACAGAGCAATAGAAGGGAGACATAGATTTACCGAGGTTCAACCCCAAAGCGTGGTCTACGTCCTCACCCCAAGACCTCCTTGAATTTTTCTTCCACTATGTAATCACTTATTACAAGATGGGCTACTGATTGATAAAGTGCTCAGCTCACTATACAAGAACTCCTCACCGAGCTCTTCAATCTCCAAGTGGTTTTGTCCAAGCTCCACTTAAACTTACAAGAGTTTTGCTTTCACAAGAGAACTCTCAAACTCTCAATTACAAGTGTATAAAAGTTTACAAGTCACTAACATACTCTCTACTAAGAGTAGATTTTACATTCAAAGCTCACAAATGAAGGCAGGAAGAATATTCAAAGTATATCAGTGATTCAGTCAGTTGATTTTGTTTTTGTCTTCAATCCCTTGTATAAATGCAGCTGGAAGCTTATATATATATACCCCTGTATTGATTCTATCCGTTAGTGGTTGTTGGGGATCATTAATGCACGTCCAGTTTGTTATAATGTTAAGAAAAATAGCTGTTATATCAAAGGAGTCAGCTTTAGGTTTGTGGAGTCGACACTTTCTACTTCTGCATTTACCAGATGTAGTTCACTAACTTCATGAGTTCGCTCTTCATATTAATGAGGCGACTCCTTGTTCATTCTGTCTTCACATCTTTGGGTTCTGCTGTCATGAGGCGACTCTTCAACTTCAGGAGTCCGCTCTTTGTTCATTCAATTCTTCAGCCTTTTACTTCTGTTGTCATGAGGTGACTCTTTGTCTTCATGTGTCTGCTCTTTCATCATTTTATCTTCAAGTCTTTGCGTCTGTCTCCATGAGGCGACTCTTTATTTCAATGAGTCCACTCTTTGTCTATTTGGTCTCTAGACTTTTTGTTTCTGTGATCAAGAGGCGACTCTTCATTGTACATGAGTTTGCTCATTTATCATTTCGTCTTCATTCCTTTTGCTTCTATAACCATGAGGTGACTCCTCATTTCAATGAGTCCGCTCATTGCCTATTTGTTCTTTAAGTCTTTTACTTTTGGAACCATGAGGCGACTTCTTATTTTAATGAGTCTGCTCATTGCCCAGATATTTGTATTCTATCTTTCAATGATTCAGATCATCTTAGCACTGGTATAAGATCTTGAAGGAGTATTTCTTTGGGATATGATGATCAATCAAATCTCTTTAACTCATCAGAGTTAACTTCTATTCAGCTTGGATTGAATCAATCATTGGATATTGATCTTCCCTTGACTCTCAAACAGTCAGAGCTTTATTAGATCAATGTTCATCTTTTCTTCTTCATTTGTAAAACTTCTTCTTTCATTGTAGAACACTATCTTTCAATGCCAAGCTTCCTCAATTGCATAGAGCTTCACAATGCTTCACTTCTGATTTCTCTTAGCTAGCAATTCTTCTTTATTCTTTAAGATCATATTCAATGAGACCATTGCAGACATGATGAGATCTCTTCATACATCTAGTCTTCATTGATCCTCTTCATCTTTGAAGAATTCTTCACTTGAATTCTAGGTAGAGATCAGACAATCACTGTGAGCTATCTTATCAGCAACTTTAAATCACTTAAGCTGAAACTGAACTTTGCATACTTGATGAAGTCTTCTCTTTGAGCATTTTCAATCTCTTCAATAATCAATTCCTCTTCAACTGATCTTTACATATTCAGATGAAGTCTTCAGTCTATCTTGCAAATCAATCTTCATTGAAACTATGCATACTTGATAGAGGCTTTATTTGAACACCTTCAATCTCTTCGAATGTAAGACATTTTTTTGAAGTAGAGATAGGCGTCAATCCTCTATTTGGTTCATTGCATAGCTCTTGAAATTCGTTGCTTGATCTTGAACTTGTTGTGCATTCTTCTTAACATATATTAGACTTAAGATTCAACTTTAAGTCTAAGTTATGAACTTTGTTAATCTGCACACTGAATAGAATCATTAGTAAAATAACACAAGTTATAGTTATCATCAAAATCAATCATGGGAATTAACCTTGAGTCAACAAGGATCAACCTTGAGTCAACAATAGCTTGTTCAATGGCCAAATCGTCTGGTATAATGAGTACTATGCTCAATCCTGCCTCCCGGTCATTGGATGCTCTGTCGACGTAGAGTTTTCATTGATCAGCATTCTCCCAAAGATAAGAGGAAGTGTCCGAATGTGTAAAAAGTATAAGATAAGGGATAATATTAACAAATATTAAAATAGGACAAAATTGAAATATCATAAAAGAACGAGGACAAATATGAGATTTTTTCCTTCTACAATACAATCAATCTCGTGTAAAGAAAAAAAATTACAATGTAGTTTATAATATCACCAGTCCTTCGATTTTGCACACATATCAATACAAATTGTTCTGCTGTCAAATTAAGCTGTATATTGCTTAATCCCATGTATACATGGCAAAACGAATTCTTTGAACTACTTTTATCTCTACCTCCTTTTGGGTAACTAATTGTGGAATAAGGCATAAAATGAGATTAATAGTCTAATTTTTCAATATTATCCATAGAGAAAAAAATTGCCACCTCTTGTGACTAAAGTTGAACGCAAGACATTAATCACATATCATTATGTTCAATAGACTTTGATTTTAAGTAGGGAAAAATAGGAAGAAAAGTTAAGAAATTATGAAGGTTTTACTTTTTTTGTTTGTTTGATTAGGTTAGAGAATTAAAAAGGAAACAAGTTACAAATTTTTTTTTAATTATAAATAAACCAGCAAGCAGATGTGCAAAACTTTGTGAAGAAAGGAATTTCTTCCTTCCCCATAGGGATGGCAAAAATCATTTCATGAATTTGAATCCCATCACTAGATTTTTGTGTTGTATGGCAATCACATCCCACGGAGACTGGAGAGTAGAATTCAAATGAAAATAATGAAGCCACCTTGAAATCTGATTCCATATAGTACCACAAAAAAAAAAAAAAATCTAATACCATTATGTCTTTCCATTTTTTTGTTATTTGAAAGGAAAATGCTATGTTTTCAGAAATTTTGTACAAAAACAAAACTAAAATGATATGATAGTGATATTTTTGTAAATAAGAGCCATCATGATGAGTATTTTGTTTAAACTGAAATATTTCATTCAACTACATAAGAATTCGGCAATAAAGTCTGCAAGTACCTGCCTTTTTACAACCAATCTTGGATGGAGCTTGATGTCAAATTTTCCTAATTCCACAGCCCAATTTGCCAATCTGCTAGAGAAGTCGGCCCTCTTGAGGAGAGGTTTGAGTTGGTGGTCTATGAGGACGTTGACGGTATGAGCTTTGAAGTAGTGCACCAATTTGCGGGATCCCACTACGAGTGCCAGTGCCAATTTCTCTAGTGGTAAGTACCTACTTTTTACCGCGAGAAGAGTTTTGCTGACATAGTAGACATGTAAAACTCACTTGAGCGTTTCTCTATTCTACACCCTATCTTCTACCCCCCTTTCTTACTTGCTTGAACACGAGGACCTTAAGTCCATGCCTAGGGGAAGCTTTAGGGAAGCCCCTAGTTGAGGGCCCTCCCTTTAGCCTACCTTGTCATGGTACGATCCTGAGGCCCCTTGTAATGTGGTGTAGCCTTGAGCCTTGTATGTTTTCGTGACTCCCTTGTATATGGTTACTGTGTTCATGTATTGCATGCTTGGTTTTATTTTTACGCTCAACACCATTTTTCAAAAACCCTAACTATTTCCATTTCTATGTCTTTTCCAAACTCTATATACAAGTGTTTGTTCAAAAATAGTTCTAAGAGTTAGTTTCTTGAAGCCTAGTTTAAAACCCTAGATTTCCATGCCCTAGGAAGCCACCCTTAAGCCCCTAACCTCCATTTTGCATCCTTGTATTTTTTACTTTCAAGTTACATTAAAATTGTTTTCAAACCTTTTATTTCACTTTGATTTTCAAAGTTTTGTTCTCTTGAGTTTTGTGGTTGGAGTGGTCCCCACGGAGACTCTCTTGCGTGGTCTCCCCACTATATTAACCATAGGAACCCTAACTCCCTAGAGTGGTTTTGTCCCACCTAAAAGTGGTTTTTAAACAACCCTTTTCAAGAGAGGTTTCAAAAACTCACTCTCTTTATTTTGCACCAAAATGGTTTTCTGAAATCACCATGTCGATATTGATTTTCAAAGCTTTCATTTTCTTAAATTAGAGGTTGTGATGGTCTTCATGAAGCTCTCTTTGGAGTGGCTTCCCCCATCACTGACCATACACTTGGGAGAGTAAATTTTCATGGGAATGATCTTTCAAAATTTGTAACTCTCTTGACTTGTTTTTCTAAAAATATGTTCACATGAAATGATAAAGTTTCCTTGCATAAAATCATGGTTTTCCAAATCTCTTTTCAAAGTTCATGCATAAAACCACTTCCCTAAACCCTTCAAAAACCACTAGGGCCAACCCTAACCTAAAACCACTTTCCAAAACCAATAGGGCCAAAACCTAACTCTAAACTAAGAAGTGCTAGCTAGATCGTCTGTGATAGTTCATGAATATTCCATAAATCTGATCCATTTGAACTAAGTTGCATTGCTGAGTTAAACATGTTAGATCATAATGACTAGGTTTTGTGATCATCAAAATCAATTACAGACAGTGGAGATCACCCCTTGGGTCAACAGAACTAGAAGAAAACCTCCAACACGGTGACCTTCAACAGTCCTTCCTAAGCATGAATTGGGGAGTCTCTTGTTTCAAGCATGCAAGAAGAGGAGGTGGAAGATGGGGATAAAAATAGAAGAAAACCCAAGTGGGTTAGGCGGGAGAAGAGAGGGGGGATTACATAAAAGTAAATAAAAACCAACCTCGTATTCTTCTTGCTTTGATTACTTGATTTGCTTTACTTGACTTGAACTTTGAGAGCTTTAAAGTTGTAGCACTTGAGTCTTCAATGGTTGCTTGGAGGCTTGTGTTTGAGTGTACAAGGTGTATAGAGGCTAGGGTTTGAGTGTATGGAGGCTAGGGCATAAAAAGGCTTGAGAAAATTAGAGTTTGGAGAGATTTCGAGCTTTGTTTTTAGAGAGACAGAGTTTTTGGACTAAATTTGTAGACTCTTTTCACGCAGGGGAAGGATCTGTATTTATAGGCAATTAAAACAATCTTGCCGCTTGTTGCAGTGGCACTAGGGTAAAATTTTCATTGAGTGGTGCCATGCTATTTATTGGCTTGGCGCCAACCACTTAGGAAAGTTTTAAGGTGGCAAGAAGATTCGGGAATTATCTAGAAGGCCAGGGATGGACAAGAACCATAGAATGAGTGTCCTAGGGGTAAAAAACTTAAGAAATAATGACGGAATACTTGACAAGGTTGATCGGACCCTAGGGGGCAAAACGGTCATTTGAAGCAAGAAAATACCAACTGGACTTAGAGTGACCCGTGAGAAGGCCTGAAGGTTAGAAACACTATCGAGGGTGTTCCAAGGGGTTGCCAGTTTGATACCTATAGCTGGTGTGGTTGAAAAAGATGACCGGCCGATTAGGGGCAAAACAGTTATTTTGTATTGGGCTTGCTGAAATAGACTGGGAATGATCTTGAAAGGTGTTAAAAGGTTGGAAATACAATTTGAAGCATCCTTTGGAGGTAACCGGTTTGATACCTAGAGCTAGTGTGGTTCCTATAGGCGATCAGATGCCTATGAGCAAAATAGTTATTTTGACTGAATAGCCTCATAATTAATTTGGAACTGACTGGAAGGCACTTGGACGTGCCGGACTGTCTTTGGGACAATCTTGAAAAGGTGAATTTACTACTTTAAGAACTAAGGTACTTTCTCGAAAAGCGTACCGAAAAGGGCCTAAGGGGTAGTTTGGTCATTTTTCACCGAAATGGGCTAGTGTCGCTCTCTGATTTTTTACACTTGAGGAAAATACACTCAAGTAAAAAAAACACGGTACTCTCTCATTAGAACTCATCCTCCTAGAAGGATAAGTGCGACTAGGTTTGAATTAGAAATTGATTTGATGAAGGGCTTTTAGAAAGAGGTTTGGAGTCACCACCTAACTTGATTAAGGTGAGTTAGGTCACCTAAAACTAAGCACAATCCGAAGATTATACTTATGGTTTTTGAAAACTACCTCAATAGAGAGTTTTTAAGAAAATAAGTTGTTTGGCAACCTTTGGAAAATTTTAAGCCCTTTTTGAAAATAATTCCGTTTTGGTTTTTGAAAATAATGATCTAGGTTCGGAGGTTGGTTATGTGTAGGGAAGATATCCTAAGATCATTACCCTACCCCGCCCTTTTGGTACGTACATGTCCTTTCACCTTAAGTTCACTCATTAGAATCTTTGATTAACAATTGTTCAATTATATCCACTTTGAAAGATAATTGTAGAAAAGAAGTTTGACATGATGCATGATATGCAAATGAGAGAATAAGACTTGACTTGAAATTGAAAAGAAGGTTTTAAAAATTGGAAATTAATTATGGGATCAGAGATTTGAAAAAAGTTGTGACCGCACCTATGAGGGTTGTCTACGTATCTCTATATTGGGAATCAGGTTAGTCGTAGTTCGGACAAGAGTTCGATTGAAAATAGACACTTTGAGGTTTTTGAAGAGTTTAACTTAAAAATGCTTGATTTGAAAAGAGTTTGATTTGAACTTTGAACAGAAGATTTGAAATTGGACTTAGAATTGATTTTGACTTGATGATTTGAAATTGGTTTTGAGTTGAAAAGATTGAACTTGCAAGAAGAACTTAGACTTGATTTGGAGAGATTAAGATTTTGAAAACATCCTGACTTAGACTGAAATTGAAAAACCATCTTGGTTTAGAAAAGAGTTTTAGAAAGCAGTTGAAGTTTCCTAACTTAGGATTAGGGTTGAACTAAGGTTTGGCTTCTTAGGGTTTGGCTAACTTAGGGTTAAAGCATGTACTTGAATTGAAAAAGTTTGATTTAGACTTGAGAGGTTTGATTTTAGAAGGTTGAATTTAGGAAATGTTTGAATTAGAAAAGTTGGATTGAAGGAAGATTTGAAAAGAGATTTGATTTGATTTGATTTGATTTAGAAAAACTTGGCATAGTCACTTAATTTGACTGAATTTAGAAGGTTAGGTTTAGGTAAGACTAGATTTTAGAAATCTTTGCATTTAGAAAAGTTTCAAAATAAGAAAGTTCCGTTTTAGGAAAGTGCCAAATTAAGAAAGTTTCATTTTAAGAAAGTTTCATTTTAGGAAAGTTATGAATTTAGAAAGTTTGAATTGATGAAAATTTTGAATTTAGAAAGATTTAATTCCTATTTCCTAAAGTAGAAGATTAGATTTTATTTCTAAAAATAGATAATTTGATTTGGTTTTCAAAACTAGAAGATTTGATCTAGTTTCCTAAATTGAAAAATTAGATTTGATTGGAAGATTGGATTTAACATGGAATTGAAAAGGTTGAATTTTGAAAATCTAGGATTTTGGAAATCTATGATTTGGTGTAGAAAAGAGGTTTTGAAAACCTATGATTTGATACGAAATAAGGAGTCATATTTTTAGGAAATAGAACTAGGGTTTCCTAGTCATGGAACCTAGGACTTGACTTGGATTCCTAGAAAAAGAGTTTTTGGAAAGGAGATCTTTTGAAAAGAATTTCTAGGAAAAAAACTTGAAGAGAGATTTTAGAAAGTGAATTTTGAAGAAAGCTATTTGAAAGGAGTTTGAAAAGAGATTTTTGGAAAATAGATTTTTGAAGAGAGTTTTTGGAAAGGAACTTAAAAAGCAATTTGGAGAATGACTTGAATATGGACTTTTGAAATATTTTGAATGTCACATCTTTCTAAAATGATTCTAACCATGAAGAGATTAGAATCATTCTAAGTTGGCAGTTTTGAAAACAACATGGATTTGATAGATGGACCAATATGATCACATTAAATATCACACTTTCCTAAAACAACCCTAACCATAGAATGGCTAGAATTATCTTAGGATTGTGGTTTTTATAGAAAAACAAGTTAGGGTTTACACCCAAAATATGGACCTTGATGGTCACAATGAATATAACACTTTACTAAAATGACTGTAACCATGAAAAGGCTAGAATCATTTTAGGATTGTGTTTTTAAAAAATAAGTTTTTTAATTTAAGTTTTGAAAATAACTTTTGAAAACAATTTTGAATGGATGTATGATATGCACAATGCAAGTAAGGCCGTAAACATACAAGATTAGGCTTCATCACATAATCAAGGGGCACGAATCCAGACGGGCTAAGATTGAACTAGAAGAAAGCCCCCGACCCGATGACTTTAAACAGTCATTTCTACGCATGAATCAGGAAGTCCTTTGTTTCAAGTATACAAGAAAGGGAGGTAGAAGATGAAGGATTAAAATAGAAAAAAACCCAAGTGGGTTAGGAAGAAGAAGGGGGGGGGGGGGGGGGGGGGTACGTAAATATAAAGAGAAAACCTACATTGTCTTCTTCTTGTTTTGCTTACTTTATTTACTTAGCTTTGCTTAATCCTTGAGAACTTCCAAGTTGCAGCACCATGAGTCTTCATTAGAGGCTTTGGAGGCTTGTGTTTAAGTGTGTAGAGTGTATGGATATTAGGGTTTTAAGTGTATGGAGGCTAGGGTTTAAAGAGACTAAAGAGGGCTAGGGTTTGGAGAGGATTTGAGTTCTGTATTTTAAAAATCAGAGTTTTTGGGCTGAGTTTACTTACCCTTTTCACGCAGGGGAATGGTATGTATTTATAGACACAAGACTAGCTTGGCACCTGCTGTAGTGGCGCTAGGGAAAAATTCCTATTGGTGCCACTAGGAGTGGTGCTAGCCACCTAGGAAATTTTTAAGGGTAGAAAGAAACGTATCTTTCAACCATTGATACGCAAGGCAAAAGATTTGGGCGCTTGCACTAGTGACTACCATGCAATTTTTGGCTTGGCTCCATTAGGAGTGACTCCAGAAGGTTCTAAAATATTCAGGGAGGCCAGGAATGATCTGGAAGGCCAAAATGGGTAGAAACCCTTGAAATAGTGTCCCGAGTGTAATAGACTTGAAAAACAATGTCGGGATTATTGAAGTGGTCGGTCGAGCCATTAAGGGTAAAACGGTCAACTAGATCAAAAATCCACCGGAATGGACTTGGAATGTCTCATGAGAGGACTTGAAGATTGGAGACACTATCTAGAGTGTTACGAAAAATTACCGGTTTGATACCTAGACCCCGTATGGTTGGAAAAGGCCACTGGCCCACTAGGGACAAAACGGTCATTTCACACCGGACTTGCCAGAATAGACTTAGAACGATCCGAAAAGGTATTGGAAGGTTGAGAATACTATTAAAAGCATTCTTGGGAGGTAACTGGTTTAATACCCAGAGCTGATATGGTTCTTGGATGTGCTCGGATGCCTAGGGACAAAATGATTATTTTGACTGGATAGTCCCAAAATTGGTCCCAAACTGACTGGAAGGCACTTGAGCATGCCGGGTAATCTTTGGAACAATCTTGGAAGGGTAGACTTACTGCTCTAAGGGCTTATGTACTTTCTCGAGAAGCGTGCCGAAAAAGGCCCAAGGGGCAATTTGGTCATTTTTCACCGAAGTGGGCTAGCAGACACTGGTGTTGACATGGGTTTTGAGTATTTCCATCACTCTAACAGTCTGTGATGAGTTGGTTTCCAAAGGTATCTTGTCATTTGGTAAACGTGTCACGGCCAAGAGGCGAGTTCGGTCCCATGGCATAGGGGTTTTGTTGGTAATTCCCAATGTCGACCTATTTGCGAGTATTTCCACCACTCTAACAGTGCACGTTCATTTAGAAGATTGCCTGATCTCGGGAAGCTGATATGTGGACTTATCATTTGAGGAATTAATTTTCTCGAAAGACGTGTTGAATAACAGACATTCCACCTTGGCGAGCAAGCATGCGAGAAAGGTGAACCGTTCTACCATCTCGGGGACTTGGGTTCCGTCCTAGTCGACCGATTTGAAGGGACTTACTGTTTTAAGGAGTTTTCTCAAAGGACGTACCAAATTGGATGGACTTACCGCCTGAGGAATCAACTTTCTCGAAATGCATGCCGGATTTGATCTGGATTGGAATTGGATTTAAAATTGGATTTGAGATTGAATTGCGGACTTACAATCCCTAGGAAGACATGTAAACTAGAGTAGGACCGAGCAATGCCACAAGGGCATTTTGGTCATTTTGCTCTGTTAGGCCCAGCTAGCTCGCGAAGAGATTGATCAATTGGATTGAGTTTGGAAAATTGATTTGAACTTGAATGTGTCTGTGTCAAATTGAACATGAGTCTGGACAGACCAGAGATTGCCGAGCGAAAAAAAGGGGTGCTTATAGCTAGCAGGCACTGGTGTTGTTCTAGCTTTTGGGTGTTTCCGTCACTTTGACGGTGTGTGACTAGTTCATTTCCAAACATATCTCGTCTTTCGGTAAACGTGCCACAACCAAGAGGCAAGGTTGATCCCATGACATAGGGGTTTTGTTGATAATTCCCAATGTCGACCTGTTTGCGAGTGTTTCTACCACTCTGACAGTTGCGATGTTTGTGAGTGTTTTCGTCACTCTAACGGTATGCGTTCATTCCAGAGATTGCTTGATCTCGAAAAGTTGCTGGATGAACTTATCGTCTGAGATATCAATTTTTTCGAAAGATGTGCCGAATAACGGACATTTTACATTGACGGGCTAGCAGGCACCAGAAGTGAACCGTTCTACCATTTCGGGAACTTGGGTTCCATCCCGGTCGACAAGTTTGAAGGGACTTACCATTCTGAGATGTTTTCTTGATAAACGTGGCAGATTAGATGGACTTACCATCTGAGGGATCAACTTTCTCAAAAGATATGCCGAATTAAGTTTGATTGGGTTTAGACTGGAATTGAGGTTAAAATAGGGACTTACTGTCTTTGGGAAGACGTGCCAGCTAGAATTAGACCGAGCAATATCGTAAGGGCATTTTGGTTATTTTGCCTTTTATTGGATCCAGCGGGCCCGCGAAGCAATTGATTGACTAGATTGAGTATAAAAAACTAGTTTGGACTTAAATATGTCTGTGTTGGTTTGAATGTGAGTCCGGTCGGACTGGAGATTGCCGAATAGGCAAAAATGGAGTGCTTATAGTGAATTAACACACCTAGAAGTCAAACCTTTCTCATCGTGTGACTTGGTTTTTTATTTTATTTTATGGAATTCCAACCCTATCTCTCCAATGACGGAAATACTGAAATGTAAAAATATGGCGGCTTTCACACACGAGTAGGTAGCCTTCCCGCTTGTCATATAACAATGGTAGCTACACTCAAACTCACTGGTAGCCCTTTTCATAAGTGATGAGAGAGGGAATCGACAAAAGGTCAATCTAGGTATAAGACAATCCTCAAATATTTAACAATTGAGGAACCATTGTAAATAGAGCATAAAGGTGGATTCCATATTCTAAGAAGTCTTGAGAAGTGTGCATTAAGATAAACATGAAATACCAATATGGTAAAGATCACCAAAACCGTTGACTCATGTACGTGATCATGCGTACAAGATTCAACCTCAAACAAGCATGCACATCAATCTGTTCATAATTGAATATTTGCCTCAGTGATTGTGCATGTGTAGGTCAAATACTATAAAAAAATCTTTTGATTTTTCTAATTTTTTTCAAAGGTTTATCTCTTGGGCTGCCAATGTATGCGAATCTTCCTTTTAAGGGTGTAGCTACGTACTACTTTGCCTGGACGTCCTTTGGGTGTCACTTCTTAGATTTCAATGAGCTATGTGATTGAACTTCATCTTTCACCCTTCTGTTCCCCTTTTTCTGCACTTCCTATTTCTCTCTCCCCTCTTTCCGGAGTCATAGATTGTTTCTTTCGAAAGTGATGCTTATGTTATCCCATCTTCCAAGTTAGGTTAAAACATTTCAAAGGAAATCCCTAAAAAACAAAAAAAACATCATTCATGGAATGTGACGCAACAATTGATATAAACATGAAAATTTTGAATCTTTTTCATCATATGATGTTGTTTTCACGTTCAAATTTGAATTAAAAGCTGAAAGAAAGGTTTGACAGAAATCCCTCTTTTCCAGAATAGCCCCTCAGATAGGTTTTGGAATCATGCCGGTGTCGCCCATACCTCTTTTGTTGTGTGTTACATTTGATTGAGCAAGGGTGACTAAACTTGAGGATTGGGTGGAGTGGCAACATGGTGCCAAAATGATGGCTAAGAAAGAGCATCTTGTGGATTGATGGTCAACTCCTTCTTGTTCTTTCAATGTGGATCATGCGTCCTCCAACAATTGGGTTCGTCTTTGCATAAGTTGTGAATAGGGTGGGATGCAAAAAGTTTCCATAGGTTTGGTTGTGCTCTTGGGCCTGGAAAAAAAATGCAATTAGCATGTAGAGTTAAAGATTTTATGCAATACATGCCCAATGGAGGTCCCTTTTTTGAGAGAGTCTAGATATGATGTTTAGTCCATTTTAGAGGTAGGGTTTTATCCCTATTATGTAATAGAATACCTCTTTGGCATGGGGCAGTTGATGTTTCTTTGTCTAGGCAATCCCACCTTTATGGACGAAAAGAGAAGTGGGCCTCTCTTGAGATATAGTTCAATGAATGCCATGAATTTTTAAGGTTGAGGAACCCGTAGGAGTTTTGGTAGGTTCGATTAACACGAGGTTGGATTGCTCATTTCTTTCTACAATTGATTAAATGCACGAGAATGCAATGACTTGAGTTTGTTGGAATTCTTGTCTTAGAATACATATGGATGTATGCCCAAAATGAAAGTGAATATGTGAGCAGTACGATAATAATAAATTAATGGTTTAGAAGACTCCCTTCTTGTCTTACTTCTGCCTTCAGTTCTCTTGGTACTTGGAGAGGAGGGGAGAAGGATAAAAGATAAGAAACAAAAGATAAGGTAGCATCTTGATTTGAAAGTTTTTATGCAATGCATGTCCTAGGGGTGCCCCTACTTGAGAGGGAAACTAAACATGATGCATTTGGCTTACTTTTTGAAGGTAAGGGTTTTGCCCCTGTATGCAGATACCATACCGTTGGTTGAGAACATTCATTCATTCGAGAGACATAGAAGAGTACATTAAACTTTTGAGTTTAGATACAACGGAATTGAAATATATTTTAATAGGGGGAAGGGGTGTTGGCCCAAGTAAGCAACCCAAGAGGCGGGGTGAATTGGGTTTTACGACATTTTTATCAAACAATGCAATTAAAAACTAATTGAGTAATATAACAGTGACTAATCAAAATATAACTCAAGCAAACAAATTATATAATGCAATGCAAGCAGGTATTGTAAGTAAGGAGGAAAAATACCACAAGAAATGAACAACACCAGATTTACAGAGGTTTGGCCAACCTTGCTGTAAACACACCATTTTTGCCCCCTTGGCAATCTTCAATCTGTCCAGACTTGAGTTCAAGTCAATATGGACATATTCCGATTTAAATCAACTTTTCAAGTATAATTCGGTCAATCAATCCCTTCGCGGGCCCATTGGGCCCAAATAGAGACAAAATGATCAAAGTGCCCTTAGGGTATTGTTCGGTCCAATTCCAGTGGGCATGTCTTTTCGAAGACAGTAAATCTTCATTTTTCCAATTTCAAGTCCAATTCTAATTCCAATTCTAAGTAAATTTGGCACGCCTTTCGAGATAGTTAATTCCTTGAGGCGGTAAGTCCATCCTATTCGGCATGTTTTTCGAGAGAACTCTTTGGAACGGTAAGTCCATTCAAACTCGTTGATCGGGACGAGACCCTAAGTCCCCTAAATGGTAGAACGGTCCACCTTTGGCGCCTGCTAGCCCGCTAATGAAGAAATGTCTGTTTCGGCAGGCCTTTCGAGAAAGTTAATTCCTCAGGCGCTAAGTTCACCTAGCAGCTTCCCGAGATTAGCTAGTCTCTGGAATGATTGCGACCCGTTAGAGTAACAGAAATACTCGTAAACATCGCAATCATCAGAGTGACGGAAACACTCGTAAACAGGTCTGTAAGCACCCCATTTTTGACCGTTCGGCAGTCTACGGTTCGTTCAGACTTCTACTCAAGTCAATATGGACGTATTTCAATCGAAATAAACTTTCCAAGTCTAATCCCATCTATCCATCACTTTGTGGGCTCACCAAGCCCAAATAGAGGCAAAATGACCAAAATGCCCTTAGGGGCATTGTTTGGTCTAATTCCAAATCAGCCACGTTTTTTCGAATATGGTAAGTCCCTTTTCTATATTCCAACAGGCGCGTCTTTCCGAAGACTGTAAGTTCCCTTTCCAATTTCAAATCAGACACGTCTTTCAGAAGACGGTAAGTCCCCTTTCCATATTCCAACAGGTGGGTTTTTCTGAAGACGGTAAGTCCCCTTTTCAATTCCAATAGGCACGTCTTTTTGAAGACGGTAAGACCCTTTCCAACCCCTGATTAATTCTAATTCCAATCCCTTTCTCGAGAAAGTTGATTCCTCGAGACGGTAAGTCTATCCTATCCTCACATTTTCTAGAGAAAGTTTCTTCTGAACGATAAGTCCCTTTAAACTTGTCGACTGGGACGAGACCCCAAGTCCCCTAGATGGTAGAACGGTCCACCTTTGGCACTTGCTAGCTCGCCAATGCAGAAATGTTCGTTTCGGCATGCTTTCTGAGAAAGTTGACTTATCAGGTGCTAAGTCCCTTTAGTAGCTTCCCGAGATCAGGCAGTCTCGGGAATGATTGCGAATCGTCAGAGTAGGGGAAGTACTCGTAAACATCGCAACCGTCAGAGTAGCGAAAATACTCTCAAACAGGTCGGTATAGGGAATTGCCAACAAACCCCTGTATCACGAGACTACCGTCAGAGTGGCAGAAACACTCAAAACCCAGGTCAACACCAGTGCCTGCTAGTCCACTGCGGTGAAAATTGACCAAACTGCCCCTAGGGTCATTTTTCGGCACGTTTCTTGAGAACACACCTGAGTCCTCAGAATGGTAAGTTCATCCTTCCAAGATCGTCTTAGAGACAATTTGGCATGATTAGGTGCCTTCTAGTCAATTTCGGGCCAATTCCGAGGCTTTTCGGTCAAGATGACCATTTTTTCCCTAGGTATCCGAACGCCCCGGGGACCACACCGGCTATGGGGATCAAACTGGTAACCCCCCAAGAATGCTTCTTATAGTGTTCTTAACCTTCTATTATCTTTTCGGATCATTCGGAGTCAGTTCTGGTAAACCCGGTGCAAAATGACCATTTTGCCCCTAGTGGGCCGATCGCCTTTTCCCACCACACCGGCTTTGGGTATCAAGCTAGTAGCCTTTGGAAACATTCTAAATAATGTTTCTAAATCTCGAGTCTTCTTCCGGGACATTGAGTCCGTCCCGACATCTTTCCGATCCAGTTAACCGTTTTGCCTTTAACGGCTCAATCATCCCTTCCGATAATTCGTGTCATCCTTTTTCAAGGCTAATACCTCTGGGACTTTATTCTAAGGGTTCTTGTCCATTGCCAGCCTTCTGGGTCATTCCAGACCCCTTCAAATCATTCTCGAACTTTCCGGAGTCACTCCTAGTGAAGTCAGGCTAAAAATTACATGGTAGTCACTAGTACAGGCGCCTAAATCTTCTCAAGATACGTTACTTGCCGACTTAACAAACTTTCCTAACTTGCTAGCGTCACTAAGCCAAAAAATGGCCTGGCGCCACTCCTAGTGGCGCCAAGAGAAAATTTTGCCTGGCGCCACTGCAACAGGTGCCAAGTCATTCCTTTGTCTATAAATACAGAGCCTCCTCCAGCGTGAAAGAGGTTCGAAAACTCAGTCTAAAAACTCTACTTTTCAATATACAGAGCTCGTAACTTCCCAAAACCCGAGTCTTATTTAGGTTTTCTAAACCATAGCCTTCATACAGAAACCCTAGCCTCTTATACACTCATACACTCTCATATACTCATACACTAGCCTCAAACCCTCCATTGAACGCTTGAAGTGCTGCAACTCGAAGCTCCCGAAGATCGAAGAAGAGTTCCCGAAGATTAAGATGAAGACTGAAGTGAAGCGAAGATCGAAGAAAAGCAAGGCGCGCAAAGCAAAGCGAAATAAATAAGACATACGGTAGGCTTTCTCTTTAAGTTTCTGCACTTCCCCCTTTCTTTTCTCTCTCCTAACCCACTTGGGTTTTCTTCTACTTTAATCCCACATCTTCTTCCCCCCCCCCCCCCCCCCCCCCCCCCCCCCCCCCCCCCCCCACCCCCCCCCCCCCCCCCCCCCCCCCCCCCCCCCCCCCCCCCCCCACCCCCCCCCCCCCCCCCCCCCCCCCCCCCCCCTCTCTTTCTTGCATGCTTGAAATAAGGGAATTCTCGGTCCATGTGTAGGATTAGGCTATTGGAGAGTCACCGTGTCAGGGGCTTTCTTTTAGTCTAACTGGAGACTACGTGGGTTCGGCCCCCTTGATTATGTGGTGAAGCCTTAACCTTGTATGTTTACGACCCCAATTTGCATTGTGCATATCATGATTTTGCATTCCTCCAAAGTTTGTTTTAAACTTGTTTTCAAAAGCTTGCATTCAACTTATTTTCAAAAACTTACATCAAAATCTTCTTTTTCAAAACTTGTTTTCAAAATCACAATTTTAAGATGATTTTAGCCTTTTCATGGTTAGGGTTGCTTTAGGAAAGTGTTACATTTAAAGTGACCAATATGGTCCATATTTTCAAATCCTTATTGTTTTCAAAACCATTTTCTTAAAATGGTTCTAGCCTTCTTATGATTAGAATTGCTTTAAGAAAGTAAGACATTTTTATACTTTCCAAAAACTTTCTTTTCAAAAGTCTCTCTTTCTAAAACCCTCTTCTTTTTCAACATGCTTTCTAAAAACTCTTCTTTTCAAAATTGTTTTTTAAAAACTCCCTCCAAAAATCTATTTTTCAAAACTACCTTTTTAAACTGCTTTCCAAAATACTCTCCTTAAAATTTACTTTCTAAAAATGCTTCCTAAATCTCTTTCCTAAAAACTCTTTCCAACAATCTCCTTCCAAAAATCTTTCCAAAAACTCTCTCTTCAAAACTCACCTTCTAGAAACTCCTCCCTAGGATTTCCTTCCAAAAATCTTCCTTTTCAAAAAATCACTTTCCAAAATTTCTTTTCTTGGTGTCCAAGTTAAGCCTTAGAACCCACAATTAGGAAACCTTAATTTTCCTTCCCAAAAGCATGATTTTCAATCCTTTATTTTGGCCCCAAAACCTAGGTTTGTAAAATCTCTTGTTTTCTACATCAAAACTATATATATTTCCAAAACCTATTTTTTACGCCAAAACTATAGCCTTCAAAATCTAGGGTTTCTAAAACTCCATTTTTCCAAATCCATGTCAAATCCAATCTTCCCTTTAGGAAACCAAACCCAATCTCCCCTTTAAGAAACTAGATCCAATCCTCCGTTTTTGAAAACAAAATTAAAACATCTTTTTTTAGAAACCAAATCCGATCCTTTGTTTTAGGAAATAGGAATCTCAATCCTTTCTAATCTAAATCTTTCCTAAGTCAACTCTTTCCTAATTTCCTACCTTCCTAAACCTAAACTTCTAAATGTTTCCTCATTCAACTTCTTCCTAATCTAGTACTTTCCTAAACCTTAAGTTTTCCTAAACTTAAACTTTTGAATCTTTCCTTAAACTTTAAGCTTTCAACTCTCTCCTAATTCTATCATTTCCAAATCTTAACTTTCCAAATTTAGGTTTTCAAACCCTTCTTAAACTCAAAACCTTTCCTAATTTCAAGAATTTCTAAAACTCAAACTTTGAATCTTTCTAAAATTCTAAACTTCCTTAAACTTCAAATCTTTCCAAATCTAAAACTTTCTAACTTCGAAACTTTCTAAATTCTAAACTTTCTTACTTTCAAAACTTCTCTACTTCGAAAACTTTCCTAATTTAAAATCTTTCCTAAAATGAAAACTTTTCTAATTTAAAACCTTTCCTAAAATGAAAACTTTCCTAATTCGAAACTTTCCTAAACCAAAACTTTCCTAAAACGGAACCTTCCTAAAACGAAACTTTCCTAAATTGGACCTTTCCTAATTCGAACCCTTCCTAAATCCAATCTTTCCTAATCTTCCAAGTCTAACATTCAAGTCAAGTCTTTTTTAATCTCGAGTCCTTTCTAAGTCTTATCTTCCTAGGTCTAGGGTCTTTATTCTTCCATTTTAAATTTCAATCTTCTATTCTAAATTCAAATCAAATCCAAATTCCAATTCAATTTCTTTTTCAAATGAAACCTTTTATTTTTTATCGGACTCTTGTTCGAACTACGACTGACTTGATTCCTCTAACAGGATAAGTAGGCAACCCTCATGGGTGCGGTCACAACCTTTTTCAAGTTTCTATTTCCACAACCTTTTTCAAGTCTCCAATCTCCTAATCTCTTCCAAGTTTCCAATTCCAAATTTCTATTTCCAAATCTCTATTTCCAATTTCTAAAACTTTCCAATTTCAAATCTATCTTTTTAAATTTCTTTTTATTTCAAATCAATTTCTTTCCAAATCTATTTCCAACTTTCTTTTCTTGTACTTACATATCATGCATCATGTTTCTTTTTCAAAATTGTTTTCTAAAGTGAATAGGATTGAACATTTGATAGTTGAAGGCTCTCATAGGTGAATTTAGGGTAAATGGACATGTAGGTACCGCAAGAGCGGGGTAGGGTGATGGCTTAGTGCGTCTTCCCCACACGTAACCAACCTCCGAACCTAGGATCACTGTTTTCGAAAGACCAAAATGGAGTTTATTTTCAAAAAGGGCTTAATTATTTTTTAAAGGTTGCCAAACAACTTGTTTTCCTAAAAACCCTCTCTTGAGAAAGTATTTTCAAAATCGTTTTCAAAAACCCTAAGTGTAGTCTTCGGATTATGCTTGGTTTTTAGGTGACCTAACTTACCTTAATTAAGTTAGGTGGCAACTCCAAATGTTTTTCAAAAGCCCTTTATTCAAATCAATTTTCAATTCAAACCTAGTCGCACTTATTCTTTTAGGAGGGTGAGTTCTAACGAGAGAGTACAATATTTTTTCCGCTCGTGTGTGTATTCCTCGAGTGCGAAAAATCTGGGCGCGACAGTCGATATAGGAAATTGCCAACATACCCCTATGTCACGAGACTGCTATCAGAGTGATGAAAACACTCAAAAATCGGGTCGACACCAGTGTCTGCTAGCCCACTCTAGTGAAAAATGACCAAATTGCCCCTAGGGCCATTTCTGATACGTTTCTTGAGAAAGTACCTAAGTCCTGAGAACGATAAGACCATCCTTCCAAGATTATCTTAAAGACAATCCAGCATGATTAGGTGCCTTCTAGTGGGTTTCGAGTCAATTCCGAGACCTTCCGGTCAAAATGATCATTTTGCCCTTCGGTATCTGAGCGCCCCGAGAACCACATCGGCTCTGGGTATCAAACCGGTAACCTCCCGGGAATGGTTCTGATAGTATCCCTGGCCTTCCATTACCTTTCTAGGTCATTCTGGGTCAGTTCCGGCATGCTCGTTACAAAATGACCGTTTTGCCCCTGATAGGCCGGTCGCCATTTTCGACCACGCCGGCTATAGGTATCAAACCGGCCACCTCCTGGGACATTCTAAGTAATGTTTTCAAGTCTCAAGTCTTCTTCCGGGATATTCCGAGTCCATTCTGGCAACTTTCCAGCCCGATCAACTCTTCTAGCACATCCTATCATCATTTTTTTCAAGTCTATTACCCCCGAGATACTATTCGAAGGGTTCCTATCCCTTTCCAGGCCTCTGGGCCATTTCCGGACGTCCTGGAGTCACTCTTAGTGAAGCTAGGGTAAAAATTGGATGGTAGTCACTAGTACAAGCGCCCAAATCTTCTGAACATATGTTGTTTGCCAACCTTAAAACTTTCCTAAGTGGCTGGCAGTGGCGCCAGAAGGAAATTTTGCCTGGCGCCACTGCAACAGATGCCAGGTCAATCTTTTGTCTATAAATACAGAGCCTCCTCCAGCGTGAAAGAGGTTCGCAAACTCAGTCTAAAAACTCTCCTCTTCGATACATAGAGCTTGAAGCCTCTCTAAATCCTAGTTTTCTTTCGGTTTTCCAAACCCTAACCTCCATAGACAAACCCTAGCTCCCATACACTCCTTAGCTCACATACACCCCTATACACTTCTATACTAGCCTCCAATGCCTCTATTGAAGACTTGAAGTGCTGTAACTCTGAAACTCCTAAAGATCAAAGCAAGCTCTCGAAAATCGTCGCAAAGCAAAGCAAAGATCGAAGTGAAGAAAATGAGCATAACAAAGCAAATAAAAGAAGACATAAGGTAGGCTTCCTATTTATGTTTAAGCAATTCCCCCTCACTCTTCTCTCTCCTAACCTACTTGGGTTTTCTTCTATTTTAATCTCCCATCTTCTACCCCCCCTTTCTTGCATGCTTGAAACAAGGGACTCCCCGGTTCATGTGTAGGATTAAGTTATTGAAAGTCACCGTGTCGAGGGCTTTCTCTTAGTCTAACAGGAGATCACGTGGGTTCGGCCCCCTTGATTATGTGTTTATGACCCCAACTTGCATTGTGCATATCATGATTATGCGTCTCTCCAAAATTCGTTTTTAAATTTGTTTTCAAAACTTGCATCAAAACCATTTTCAAAACTTATTTTCAAATTCATAATCCTAAGGTGATTCTAGCTTTTCCATGGTTAGGATTACTTTAGGAAAGTGTTATATTTAAAGGGACTTTCATGGTTCATATTTTTAAATCCTTGTTGTTTTCAAAACCACAATCCTAGAATGGTTCTAAACTTCTTATGGTTAGAGTCGTTTTAGGAAAGTGAGATATTTTTAGAGGCTTGCAAAAGTCCACATTCAAATCCTCTCGAAAATCTCTTTTCAAACTCACTTTCTAAAAAACTCTTTTTCCAAAATCTCTTTTCCAACATACTTTCTAAAAACTCTCTCCAATCTCTATTTTAAAGTAGCTTTCTAAAAACTCTCTTCCAAAATCTATTTTTCAAAACTTCTTTTTAAACTCCTTTCCAAAAAAGCTCTCTTCAAAATTCACTTTTTAAAAACACTCCTTAAGTTTCCTTCCTAACAACTCTTTCCAAAAGTTTCCTTCCTAAATTTTTTTTTTCAAAATTCCCTTTTCAAAAACTCTTTTCATGCGTACTTTCTAAAAACTCATTTTTTAGATCTTTTTTCAAAAATCTTTCTTTCCAAAAGTTCTACTTTCTAAAAATCTTTTTTCTTATAGTCCAAGTTAAACCCTAGAGTCATGATTAGGAAACCCTAGTTTTCTTTTCCAAAAACATGATTTCCAATCTTGTCTCAAAACCTAGGTTTCCAAAATCTCATTTTTCATATCAAAATCATATATTTCCAAAATCACCCATTTTTACATCAAAATCATAAATTTCCAAAACCTATTTTCTACACCAAAACTATAGATTTTCAAATCTAGGATTTTCAAAACTTCATCTTTCCAATTCCACGCCAAATCCAATATCCCATTTAGGAAACTATATCATATCCTCTATTTTTGGAAATAAAAAAAATCATTTCTTTTAGAAAAAAAAAATCCAATCTTTTGCTTTAGGAAATAGAAATTCAAATTCTTCCTAAATCCAAATCTTTCCTAATTCCATACCTTTCCAAATTTCTGTTGAGTCAAGGTTGATCCTTGTTGACTCAAGGTTAATTCCCATGTTGATTTTGATGATAACTAAATCTTGTGTTATGTTACTAATGAATCTACTTAGTGTGCAGATTAGCAAAGTTCATAGCTTAGACTTAAAGTTGAATCTTAAGTCTAATACATGTCAAGAAGAATGCACAATCGAGCAGACAATGGCCGAGCATGACCATGCCAAGCATTGCCGAGCAGAGGGCACAACCGAGCAGACAATGGCCGAGCATGACCATGCCAAGCACTGCCGAGCAGAGGGCACGACTGAGTAAACAATGGCCGACCACGATTGAGCAGACCATGGCCGACCGTGACCATAACTGAGCAGACAATGGCCGACCACGACCATGGCTGACCACGATTGAGCAGACCATGGCCGACCGTGACCATGATCGAGCAGACCATAGTTGAGCAAGACCTGCTGAGCACGACCTACTGAGCACGACCATGCCGAGCATGATCGAGCTGGCCATACCCCGAGTAGACCTTGTGGGACGGTGTCGATCATTCCCGCTCACCTGCCACGCTAGTGGGACACTGACAACCCAATCATGATAATGTGCTCGGTCGACTCATTTACATAGAAGCAAAAAGGTCTGGAGACAAATTGAACAAAGAAGGGACTCATGGAAATGAGGTGTCGCCTCTTGCACACAGAAGCAAAAAGGTCTGGAGACAAATTGAACAATGAGGGGACTCATGGAAATGATGTGTCGCCTCTTGAACACAGAAGCAAAAAGCTTGGAGACCAAGTAGGCAATGAGTGGACACATTATAATGAAGAGTCGCCTTATGGTGTCAGACGCAAAAGCTTGAAGACAACATGATCAATGAGCGGACACATGAAGGCGAAGTGTCGCCTCTTGCTAGCGGAAGTAAAAAAGGCTTGAAGTTTAAATGATCAATGAGCGGACACTTGAAGCAAAAGTGTCGCCTCTTGCTAGCAGAAGTAAAAAGGCTTGAAGTTTAAATGATCAATGAGTAGACACCTGAAGCAGAAGTGTCGCCTCATGACAGCAGAAGCCTAAGATGAAGAAGACAGATGAACAAGGAGTTGCCTTATCAACATGAAGAGGGGACTCATGAACTCAGTGAACATCGTCTGGTAAATGCAGAAGCAGGAAGTGTCGACTCCACAGACCTGGAACCGACTCCCTCTGTTATAACAGCTATTTTTCTTAACGTTATAACAGATTGGACGTGCATTAATGATACCCAACCACCTCCAACGGATGGAATCAATGCAAGGGTATATATACTAGCCTCCAACTGCATTTATATACAAGAATCAAGAGGAAGAAACAACAAGAGACAAGAATCATTGATCAACCTGATATTTCTGAACATTCTTCCTATTTTATTCTTGTGAGCTTTGAATGTAAAATCTACTCTTAGTAGAGAGTGAGTTTTATACTTCTATACACTTGTAGTTGAGAGTTTAGAGAGTTCTCTTGTGAAAGCAAAACTTTTGTAAAGTTTTAGTGGAGCTTGGACAAAACCACTTAGGAGTTGAAGAGCTCGGTGAGGAGTTCTTTGTAGAGTGAGCTGAGCACTTTGTCAATCAGCAGCCCATCTTGTAATAGGTGATTACATAGTGGAAGAAGACTTCAAGGAGGTCTTGGGGTAAGGACGTAGACCACGGTTTGTGGTTGAACCTTGGTAAATCTGTGTCTCTCTTCTATTGCTCTGTTTTCTTTACTTCTATTGATAACATTGCTTTGCACATAGATTAACCACTGCTATATTGTTTAGATTAATTTTAATTAATCCTAACTTGTATTAATATTCGAAAAACCCAATTCACTCCCCCCCCCTCTTGGGTTGCCTATTGGACCAACAATTTCAACTTTTCAAATCTAAATTTTTAAACCTTTCAAATTTCAAGAATTTGTAAATTTCAAACTTTGAATCTTTCTAAAATTTTAACTTTCTAAATTTCAAAACTTTCCTCATTTGAAACTTTCCAATTTCAAAACTTTCCCTAATTTTCAAAGTCCAACATTCGAGTCAAATTTTTCTTAATCTCAAGTCCCTCCTAAATCCTATCTTTCTTAAGTCTAGGTTTCCTAAATCTCAATCTTTCCAAAAAAAATCGAAATCCTTCCTCTAAGTTTTATCTTTCCAAATCAAAATCTCTTTTTCAAATCAAACTTTTTATTTTCTATCGAACTTTTGTCCGAATTACGACTGATCTAATTCCTCAAAAGGGATACGTAAGCCACCATCATGGGTGCGGTCATAACTTTTTTCAAATCTCCAATTCCATAACTCTTCTTAAGTTTCCAACTTCATAATCTCTTTCAAATTTCTAATTCTAAGAATCTATTTTCAAATCTTTATTTCTAATCTCTAAAAAATTTTCTCAAAATCAAATTTATCTTTTCAAATCTCTTTTCTAAAATCAAATCAAATCTTTTCAAAATCTATTTCCAAATCAAGTTTTATTTTTGCACTTGCATATCATGCATCATATCATTATTCTTTTAAAAATTCTCTTTTAAAGTGGATAGTTTTGGACATTTATTGATCGAAGACTCTAATGGGTGAATCTAAGGTGAATAGACATGTAGGTACCGCAAGGGCGGGGTAGGGTGATGGCTTAGTACGTCTTCCCTACACGTAACCAACCTCCAAATTTAGATCACTGTTTTCAAAGACCAAATAGAGTTATTTTCAAACAAGGGCTTAAATTTTTCCAAAGGTTGCCAAACAATCCGTTTTCTTAAAAACCCTCTCTTGAAGAAGTTTTCAAAATTTTTTTTCAAAAACCCTTAGTATGATCTTTAGATTGTGCTTAGTTTTAGGTGACCTAACACACCTTAATTAAGTTAGGTGGCGACTCTAAATTGTTTTCCAAAATCCCTTTATTCAAATCAATTTTCAATTCAAATCTAGTCGTACTCATCCTTCTAGAAGGATGAGCTCTAACGAGAAAGTATAGTATTTTTTTCGCTTGTGTGTGTATTCTTTGAGTGTGAAAAATCTGGGCGCAATAACTGGCGACTCTGCTGGGAACACTTAGAGGGTTAGGCTATAATCACATCTCTTCACCCTTCACCCATGTAGAGTCTTCAATTAACTTGTCCAATTCTTTTCACTTTCAATTTTTAAAATCAAATTTTCAAAGTTGTTTTTAAAAACATGTATTTAACTCCATTCATATTATCTTGCATTAAGTTTGTCATCCATATACTAACTCTTACATCTTTGTTTTGTAGGTGAGCTTTTGTTTGCATTAATTTTTTATACCATACTAACTGCAATGCATGAATAGAATGAATAGGATGGATGACAGTTATTGGGCTCTTTTTTCTGCTTTCAAAAATCACACACACACTGCACGTGCAGTTATATTCTGCATACTTGCATTCTTTACCCTGATCTGTCCCTTCTAGTTAGAAGGGGGAACGGTATATTAGTTGTGGGCAAGATGTTGGTTCAGTTTCTTCGCTTACGGCCTCTTGATGGTTTCCCCGCTCGGATCACCAACCGATCATGGCACCCCCTCGAGGAGTGGGTCTAGGTTTGAAGATTCGAGAACCAAGCATTTTTAGGATGCATTAGTAAACCCTCAACCTCATGCTCATATAGACACTATGCATAGCCGAACCTTGGCCAGATTTAAGACACCCACACCGTTTTCCAAAACTATAGAGGAAAGGGCGACCGCTTTTACTTTTCTTTATACCTGTTTATTCCTGTTGTTATAATGACTATATTCTTACTGTTATAATGGTAGAATCGTTCATTCATTCATTGTAGATGAAAAGTTTTGGGCCATTGGATAACATGATGGGATTCTCCTCGAAACATCTTATGGGCCACTAGGGTCTTGGCTTGGTTGAATAATGGCAATTTCATGTTGGGCTAGCCTTGGCTGGTAGTAGATAAATGTGTTAGAACCTTGGAAAATAAAATCCAAACGATATGGTTATAAACCATGCTACACAACCAACTATGGCTAGCCCAATTGGTCAGAGTTTTTGGCCTCCATTAGGAAGGTTAGAAGTTCGAACTCTCCTCCCTCAGATTCTCTTCCTGGCTACGACTCTCTTTGTAATCCCTTTCGATGAATCAAAAAAAAAAAAAAAAAAAACAAAGCTACACAAGCTCGTGTCATGTTTAACTCGTTAAAAACTTACTTAAGATCAACACATTATGCAAATCAAATTTAAATACATTTTAAAACTTTTTAATTTTTTAAAACTTAATTCAAACTTAGTTCAATAAACTTAAGATTGTAAAAAAAATCAAGCTAGTCGAGATTAATTTCTGATTGACATGTACACTTTATGCCCACGAGTGATTGCTTTTTAGGAGATCTGTCTTTCTAGAGTGACAGGGGACCACCTTCTCATTCAAAAAACTATATTGTTGCTTCTCAACTAAAATTCAATTAAAATCGATTCAAAAAATAAATAACCCAAGCTTAGAGATAAATTGAAGCTCGTTAAGTTTTTAAATCAAACTTAAACAATTCACTACTCAGCTTATTTACAACCCGAACAACTGATGCACAAATAGCTAAAAGTATTTTCATTTCCCATTTCCAAGTCTACACGTATAAAAAGTGTCCAACAATAGGTGACCTTAAATACATATTTGAAAAGATTTATTGACTTCATTTGAGGCAATTAAAAACCATGCGTAATAACTAATCATTTTACAAAATTTATTTATCATTTTACATTAATTATTCAAATAAATTTACTCATGTTACTCAATAGATTGAAACAAATATTACACAAATTATTCGACTAGAACTTCCTCAAATAATCAATAGCGCATTCGCTTGGACCAAATAATAAATAAATAAAACTTAGCTTTCATAATTATTTGTATAAAAAAAAAACATAGCATAGTGCATGAAACTCCCATCATTACTAAGTCCAAAAAAGATCACATATGCGTAGTCTTACCCTTTTATGTCATACTGTTGTTTCAATGTTTTTGAACCTTTAATGCCCACGTTACAATAGAGTACCATCCGCCATAGCCGAGTCTAAGAAATGCCAAATGTATACAGCCTTACCATTGTGTCACGAGCTGCCCTTCAAGGCCGGGCCCATGCCCACATTTTCCAGCCTCGTGTCAACTCTACTATGTTTGTACATATTGTATAGAGTGTAGGAATGTAAGTTTGGAGTCGGATGCACGCGTAGATTTTTTCATGTCAAGGTGTGCGGCATCCAAGTTAGTTGTGTCCTAGCCCTATCGAGGAGAGGTGTTGTAATTTTTCCGAAGGGCTAGAAAATTAGTTTAGGGTCATATCTAAATGTATGTAAAAGGGTTTTGTCAAATTCCTTGTAAATATTTTTGTAGACCCATTATGACTCCTCAAGGGGGTGTAATGTTTGGTTGTATCAGTTTAGAAATGGCTTAAAAAGCATATATAGGGGAGGATAGTAAGGTGAGTCCAAGTCCCTACTTGTCGGTTGTTGGCTAACTAAACTCCCCACCTAATTGTAGTCTGGAATTGCTTTGTATATGCAATAAAAGTGATCTTATTGCTTGCAAATTGTGTGCCCATTGCCTTCGTTGTTGCTTTAAACGTTCTTAGCTTGTTGCTTCCAAATTGCTTACTTGTGCACCTTCGGGTGTGTGTGTTGGCTTTCATTTGCGAGGTGCCCATTTGGCTGACTTTTCTGGTGTCGCCCACGACAAGTGCCACACGGCCTAGTCCACTTGAAAGTGTTGGACCGTGACATTTGGTATCAGAGCATTGTGGTTGCTTGAAGGATCCGGGAACCATGCCTCCAAAGAAGTCGGCACAAGAACGCCTCGACGAGATAGAGGTGGAATTTGAAAGGCTAAGACGTGAGACTGCGGAAAGCTTGGCCCGGTTCGGTGATCGCCTAGACCTAGTGGAAGTAAGCACGGCAGCTGATACGCCACGGGCTAGTGCCACCATTGGCGGGCTCGTTGACACGGAAGAGCTTCGGGATGAGGTGAAAGAGTTGAGAGGCGAGTTGGATGAAATCAACACCAAGCTAAACTTGCTAATGCGGGCAGTTGGTAACTCGGCCCCTTACACCTCCATCTTTGACACGGCAAAGGTACGCGTTCCAGAACCCCGCGCTTACGGTGGAGCACGGGATGCCAAAGAGTTGGAAAACTATCTCTTTGACATGGATCAATATTTCAGGGCCGTCATGGCCGACTCGGAAGAAACTAAGGTCACCATGGCTACCATGTATTTGAGTGGTGATGCCAAACTATGGTGGCGCACGAAGCATGAAGAAATCCTACAGGGCTGCTGCATCATTGACACATGGGAAGACTTAAAGAGGGAATTGAAGGCCCAATTCTTCCCCGAGAACGTCGAGTACATAGCTCGGCGCAAGTTTAGAGATTTGAAACACACGGGCACTGTGAGGGAATATGTTAAACAATTCTCCGGGCTAATGTTGGACATCTGGGACATGTCGGAGAAAGATAAAATGTTCTATTTCTTGGAAGGGCTAAAGCCTTGGGCGCGTGCCGAGCTCCAAAGGCAACGAGTGCAGGACTTGGCATCCGCCCAGGCCGCGGCTAAGCGCTTGACTGACTACACCTCCGAAGCTTCGTCCTCCTCCTCGAATAAGAAGAAGGATTCATCGAGTGGGTCAGGTGGAGGCGGTGGAAAGTTTGTCAAGGCAAACAAGGGACAAAGTGGGGGAGGCGATAGGGGATCTTCTTCCTCCAAGTTCCAACCAAAGTCCTGGGCGCCCAACATGGCAAGAGATAAGCCCAAGTTTATTAAATGCTTCTTATGTAGCGGTCCCCATAGGGTGTCAGAATGCCCCCATAGACAAGCTTTAAATGCCTTACAAGCTTCTTTGTTTAGTGGTGATGCGCAGGAACCGGACGAAGAAGAAGAAGTTGAAGGAGCCCCGCGGATGGGTGCCATGCGCTTGCTCAATGCCTTGAAGAAGCAAGCTGAAACAAAGAAGGCCTCGCCCAAAGGCCTAATGTTCGTGGATATGCGCATCAATGGCAAGTTGACCAGGGCTATGATTGACACCGGTGCCACTCACAACTTCGTGTCAGACACGGAGGCAACACGCTTGGGCCTAAAGCTAGACAAGGACTCAAGCAAGATGAAAGCTGTGAACTCTGCAGCTCGGCCCATCCAGGGAGTAGCTAAATCGGTGCCAGTAAAGTTACAGAATTGGGAAGGGCATGCCAACTTCACCGCTGTTCCTATGGATGATTTCCAAGTGATTTTGGGCATGGAGTTTCTGCGGGCCACCAAGGCCATTACAATGCCCTTTGCTAGCTCATTGTGCATAATGGGGGAGGACTCCTGCCTTGTTCCCACCGTGGCTCAGTCCTCTAAAGACAAGTTCCTCTCGGCGATGCAACTTAAGAAGGGGGTGAAGCACAGTGAACCAACATTTGTGGCAGCTTTGTCGGTGAATGAGGAGATGGAACAAGGACCCGTGCCAGCAGCTATCAAAAGGGTTCTACGTGAATTTTTAGATGTGATGCCCAAAGAACTGCCCAAAACTCTACCTCCACGGCGCCCGGTGGATCATGAGATTGAGTTGTTGCCAGGGGTAAAGCCTCCTGCTTGTGGGCCGTATAGAATGGCCCTTCTTGAGCTCGCGGAGCTAAGGAAACAATTGAACGAGTTGATTGAAGCGGGCTTCATTCGCCCTTCTAAAGCACCATTTGGAGCCCCTGTCTTGTTCCAAAAGAAGCACGATGGGAGTCTGCGGCTGTGTGTAGACTATCGGGCTCTCAACAAGGTGACGGTGAAGAACAAGTATCCCATCCCACTGATTGCAGATCTCTTTGATCAATTGTGCAATGCCAAGTTCTTCACCAAGCTCGATTTGCGGTTGGGCTATTATCAAGTGCGCATAGCGGATGGGGATGAACCGAAGACCACTTGTGTGACCCGGTACGGGGCATTTGAGTTCTTGGTGATGCCTTTTGGCTTAACTAATGCCCCAGCCACCTTTTGCACATTGATGAACCAGGTGTTTCATGACTACCTGGATAAGTTTGTGGTGGTCTATCTAGATGACATAGTGGTGTACAGCTCTAGCCTTGAGAGACATGTGGAGCACTTGAGGATGGTGTTCAGGAAGCTACGGGAGAATCACCTCTATGTTAAGGAAGAGAAGTGCTCCTTTGCACAGGAGCGCATAAAGTTTCTTGGGCACATCATTGAGCAGGGACATATTCGGATGGACATGGACAAAGTGAAGGCAATTCAGGAGTGGAAGGCCCCAACTAATGTGTCGGAGCTACGCTCTTTCTTAGGGCTAGCCAATTACTATCGGCGGTTTGTTGAAGGGTATTCAAGAAGGGCCGCCCCCTTGACAGACTTGCTGAAGAAAGATAAAGCCTGGGATTGGTCAAGGGAATGCCAAGGAGCCTTTGCTGACCTGAAAGTGGCCGTGATGAGTGATCCAGTCCTGGCCTTACCGGATGTCTCAAAGCCCTTTGAAGTGCAAACCGATGCTTCAGATTTCGCCCTTGGTGGAGTGCTACTTCAAGAGGGTCATCCAGTTGCTTATGAAAGTCGCAAGCTGAGCGACGCCGAGAAAAGATACACTGCCCAAGAGAAGGAGCTGCTTGCGGTAGTACATTGCCTTCGGGTGTGGAGGCACTACTTGCTGGGGTCCAAGTTCATAGTGAAGACTGACAACGTGGCCGTTAGCCACTTCTTAACTCAGCCTAAATTGACCCCAAAACAGGCTCGTTGGCAGGAGCATCTTGCTGAGTTTGATTTCAACCTAGAATACAAGGCGGGCTGCACCAATCGGGTGGCAGACGCACTGAGTCGCAGGGCTGAGCTTGCTGCTATCAAATTGGTGGCGAACCTCACGGCTAGCAAGGTCGCCACAAGCATGCGGGAACGGATCAAGGAGAACTTGTTGAAAGATCCTATGGCCCAAACCATTGTGCAGCTAGCCAAAGAAGGGAAGACACACCAGTTTTGGGTTGAGGATGACTTGCTTATGGCCAAAGGAAATCAGGTTTATGTACCCAAAGCTGGTGACCTACGAAAGGCGCTCCTGCGGGAGTGTCATGACACTTTATGGGCTGGCCACCCAGGGTGGCAGCGAACATTGGCACTATTGAAACAGGGCTACTATTGGCCCCATATGAAAGATGATGTGATGGATTATACGAAGACTTGTCTCACCTGCCAGCAAGACAAGACGGAGCGAGCCAAGACAGCTGGGTTGTTAGAGCCACTTCCCACTCCAGGGAGGCCCTGGGAAAGTGTCTCACTGGATTTCATCAGCAATTTACCGAAGGTTGGAGATCTTAGCTCTATTCTGGTGATAGTAGACCGGTTCTCCAAATATGCCACATTCATCCCAGCACCAAAGTATTGCCCGGCAGAGGAGACAGCTCGTCTATTTTTCAAACACATTGTCAAGTATTGGAGCGTGCCCCAAAGCATTGTCAGTGACCGGGATTCCAGATTCACAGGGACCTTCTGGTCAGAACTCTTTAAGCTTCTCGGTTCACAGCTCGCCATGTCGTCTAGCTATCATCCACAAACTGATGGCCAGACGGAACGATTCAATGGGCTACTTGAAGAGTATTTGCGCCATTTTGTCAATGCCAACCAGAGAAATTGGGTGCAATTACTTGATGTTGCTCAATTTTGTTTCAATTCTCAGAAGAGTTCTTCCACTAACAAGAGCCCTTTTGAGATTGTTACAGGTCAGCAGCCACTGATGCCCCACACGGTGGATGGGCCTTACACTGGAAAGTCTCCGAGAGCCTACAACTTCACCAAAGAATGGAAGCAGGGGAATGAAGTCGCAAGAGCTTACTTAGAGAAGGCTTCCAAGAGAATGAAGAAGTGGGCAGATCAAGGAAGAAGGCCGCTCGAATTCCAAGTTGGAGACCTGGTGCTAGTAAAGTTGACGCCTGAACAACTCAGATTTCTTCGCAACCGTGACCGGCGCCTAGTGCGAAAGTATGAGGGACCTGTTCCGGTTGTTGCCAAGATTGGGAAGGCATCTTACAGGGTCGAGCCTCCAGCCTGGATGAAAGTGCACCCAGTGTTCCATGTGAGTTATCTCAGGCCCTACCATGCAGATCAGGAAGATTTAACTCGCAACATCTCCACAAGAGCAGCCATCAACGCCAAGCCACCAGCGCCGAAGCAAGTTGAAGACATTCTCGCCGACAGAGTGGTCAAGGGAAGGCGCCCACGCCTGGAGTACTTAGTGAAGTGGAAGGATCTTGGAGACGAAGAGATCAACTGGGAGAAGGCGGAAGACTTGCAACCGTTCGTGGACAAGCTCGAGGACTACCTTGCTTCAAAGTCTACGAGGACGTCAACCGCATAAGTGGGGGAGAGTGTCACGAGCTGCCCTTCAAGGCCGGGCCCATGCCCACATTTTCCAGCCTCGTGTCAACTCTACTATGTTTGTACATATTGTATAGAGTGTAGGAATGTAAGTTTGGAGTCGGATGCACGCGTAGATTTTTCCATGTCAAGGTGTGCGGCATCCAAGTTAGTTGTGTCCTAGCCCTATCGAGGAGAGGTGTTGTAATTTTTCCGAAGGGCTAGAAAATTAGTTTAGGGTCATATCTAAATGTATGTAAAAGGGTTTTGTCAAATTCCTTGTAAATATTTTTGTAGACCCATTATGACTCCTCAAGGGGGTGTAATGTTTGGTTGTATCAGTTTAGAAATGGCTTAAAAAGCATATATAGGGGAGGATAGTAAGGTGAGTCCAAGTCCCTACTTGTCGGTTGTTGGCTAACTAAACTCCCCACCTAATTGTAGTCTGGAATTGCTTTGTATATGCAATAAAAGTGATCTTATTGCTTGCAAATTGTGTGCCCATTGCCTTCGTTGTTGCTTTAAACGTTCTTAGCTTGTTGCTTCCAAATTGCTTACTTGTGCACTTTCGGGTGTGTGTGTTGGCTTTCATTTGCGAGGTGCCCATTTGGCTGACTTGTCTGGTGTCGCCCACGACAAGTGCCACACGGCCTAGTCCACTTGAAAGTGTTGGACCGTGACACATTGCATGCCATGTGGTTGGTTTACTGCTTTGAATATTTAATGTCCATGTTGCAATGAAGCAACATTTGTCATTGCCGAGATTAAGAAACTTCATATGTACACAATCTTATTCTTTTGTAATAAAAGTTTTTCACCATGTTTTGTCCCTATAACGTCAAGGTCGCCATGGAGCAACATTACTACTATGCCAAGACCCACCCCCGCCAACAAAAAAGAAAGAAAATATATATTTGAAGTGGTTTAGACCCAAAAGAAAAATAAAAAACTAAAATTAGGGGTTCACACTTGTTAATTTGGACCAAACAAATAAATAAAAAAAATTCAAAAACAAACACAAATATATTTTCGTATTGGTTTTGTCCAAAACAAATAAAATAAAACTAATTAAAAGTAATGTTTCACACTAGTCTAGACCAAATAAGAAAACAAGAAAAAATAAGATTTCACACTGATTTAGACCAAAACAAAAATTAAGGAATGACCAAATATGTAAATAAATAAATGTTTTCAGACTAATTTGGTCCAAAACCAAAAAAAAAAAAAAAAATTTAAGATTTTCCATAGGTTCGGACCAAACAAGAATAATGTGTTTTTCACATTGCAGATTATATATATATATATATATATATATATATGTATTTTTCACATTGATTTGGACCAAAAAATTGAAAAACAAAATGTATAAATCACTTATACTTTTCGTAAAAGCTGTTAATATATACATTGTAAAAGAACTATTGATAAAGTGAAAATTTTAACTTGTCTCGCCATATATTGGTTATTTTTTTATTTTTCAATCTGACACTTTTTTAGTCTTCCCAAGTTAGCCAACTTGTTTTTCAAAAAATTTCGTGACTTTTTGTTTTTTCCCAAGTTGGCCTACATTTTTTTTTATAATGTTTTTACAATAGAAAAAAATGAAAGAGAGAAGAAAATAAAAGAAAAATTGAAGGAAAATAATTTTTTTATTTAAAATTCAAAAGTAAAGAAAAGAAATAGTAGAATAACTAGAAACAAATATAGAAAGTAAAAAGAAAAATAACTTTGCCTTATTTAAACTAGAAACGAACCAGAATATTAATTCTTGGGGCCTTGTTACTCATTAGCGGACCTACAAGGGGGGCAGCGGGGCCACAGCCCCCTAGGTTTTGAAATTTTTTTTTTTAAATTCTATGTACTTTTATGTATTTAGGAGAAAATAGGTGCATTAGTCCTCTCTAAAATTTAGAAATTACCTTAAGTCGTATATATTTTTTAATATTTGTGATCAAATAGGTGCGTTGGTCCCTCTAAAATTTAAAAAAAATTTCTCGAACCCTATATATTTCTGAATATTCATAATATAATAATTATATTACCCATCCAAAATCTAAGTAATTTTACATTTCTTCTCTCAAATCTATGTAATTTTGCTTGTCCCCCTAGTTTAGAAGAAAAAATTTAGTAGGAAAATAATGTCTCTATTTTAGATACTACATTCTTTATAATTTTTATATTTTTTTATATTTGATGAGCCACTTATTACAAACTATAGAATTTAAATTTAAGTAATAATAATTGACAGTTAGTATGATGACACCATTAAATTTTTTTTTTTTTTTTTTTCTATTTGGCTCTTCTTCAACAAAATTTTTGAGTTGACCACTAATACTATTCACAGTCGTGTCTGCTGAGTAAGTTGTACACACAAAATTCTTGTCCAAGATAATAAGACAGAAAATCGTAGTAGCAAATATATTTTATTGCTTTTGAATGAGCAGATTACAATCTCTGAAACAATTTCTAATCAAAGAAATTAATCCTCTGATTCTTCTCTTCTAGAACGTTGATTCGAAGGCTTGAAGCTTGATTCCGAATCACTCGCCGTGTTTTTATCGAATTTATGTGAAGAAGATGATTGAAGAAGAAAGTTCTTCAGGACTTTGATGCTTGATCTGTAGAGCTATTTCTTGTTTGTGTAGGCATAAATCTTGTTTTCTGTGTGTCCTTCTCTTTGAAAGGGTCACCCTCTATTTATAATTGAGGGTGGAGAATTTTGATAAGCTTGCACTTCCTCATGATAATTATCTCTATTTAATTTTAAAAGATAATAATCAATTAGGATATTTATAGACACATGTCCAACTTTAATTGGAGAGAATATGTGTCTTCTTTTTTGTAGGTCCCATTTAAACAAGTGGCACACTTTGATTGGCTTAAAACCTGTCATTTAAGGGATATATCATTCTGATACGTGGCGGCATTTTATTCGCTTTATCTTGCAGGCTTTGACACGTGGCAATATTTGACCAATCAGAACTTATGATTTTATAAAACACTTGGCGACTACTGATTCACTAAATTTTGCGTGTCTACAAATGCCCCCTTGAGACTAATTCACGTACATGCTCCAGCAGTGATAAAAGTGAACAAGTCTCAAAATTTGGATCATATTTTACATCAGTGAAATTTTTTTTTTTTTTAGGTATTTGTCACTGACTTTTTAATCTTGTAATTTGATGTGAACCATTCTTGAGTTAGACTCTTGAATCTCCAAATTCAATAAGGAATTGGCAGTTAAATATATATATATATATATATTTTAACAACTCCAAATCTAATAAGTAATTGTTGAAGATAAACTTGATCCCCTTGGAATTAATCATAATTCCAAATTTGATGAGAAATTGAGACACAAATTTAAGTAGGATTTGAACTCCCAATTAGAAAAGGATTTAGCCTTTTCTTCTATAAAACGACTTATTCCCTTGAGATTTTGCACACTTGTTAAAGCGATCAAAATTTGTTTGAAGGAGCGAGTTACGAAGGCTCGTGTGAGACCTTTCCTCTTCTCTTAAAACCACTTGCAGCATCTTAAAGCAGTGAAGGAGTTCTCAAAATTTTCCTCTGTCTCGCAACAGTCAGGTAAGTCCACTGTCTTCTTTCTAGATTTATCTTTTTGACGCTTGTGAAACAACCTCATTAATTGGCCATCTCGATTCTCCCAAATTCACACCCTACTATCACCTGTATCAATTTGCAACAATAACATGGAATTGGCAGAGCAGCATACCTATACACGTACAACCCTCTGTTTTGGGTTCTCTCTCTTTTTTTTTATTGTTTTCCTTTGCTGATTTCTATTCACTTTTCCCTTTTCATGATAGCTTTTCAATTGTATATTGAAAAGGTCAACTGAGAACCCTACCCTCACGTGGTAATTACACCAAATTGTGCACTGTTTCATGTACACCTAAGCATATTACTTTTCATTAAGCAGAGTTATATCATCATAGCCCAAAGTTCATAATCTTTTCTTTTGAATGCCAGACGTCAAAACCATCAGATACATGTGGTTGATCATGAACCAAACCATTAACATGCAAACTTTATCCGCAAGCCCAAACACTGGCACACATGATCGATATTATCAATCGATATTATCGTAGCAGCCTTTAATCGTTGCCAAGAGTGCTAACCACATAAATCAATTTTTACAGTTGCATGACGATGATACTGCAATGACCTTTGATTAGACAAAATAATTTTATTCTTTGCTCCTTGACTTGATTGATTTTTTTTTTTTTTTTTTTAACTCTCACTAACCTGATGATGACAGCAGCAAGAGAATTTCTCATTCTGGTAATCGATTTCTAGTAACCACAGATTCCTTAATCCCTGACTTCATGTGATCAAAGATCCATATAGTTATTCAGCAAGTGCATGATGTTGTCACTCCTACATAATCGGCTGGTATTACTTTGTCAAAAGCTTCTTTTACTCAAAACTTTAACTCTAATT